>JABFPN010003057.1:0-19450 GCA_022817305.1 Leptoteleia sp. ZL-2020
AGATAGTTCAAAAAATTATCCAGATAGTAGTGTGCTCTACTATCCACAGATATTAAAGTTTACTATCACAGATATTCAGAAAAACTATCTAGATCATTATTTTAACTATCTATTTCTCTCAGTGTATGTAATATAATGTAATGTTAAACAATTTAATTGCAGTGATATAATTTAATTCTTATCGCGATCATTGTGTTCTGCATTAAAAGTAAGGTTTCAAATCCCGGTTATCTAAAATAAACTTATATTAAGTTAAGCGTTGATTTTGTCATAAAAACCAGTCTGTATTGCAGCCCAAGAAACTTACTATAAATTAGAATTTTTGGTTCATGTTGCTTTCATTTGTATGAAAATTTGTTCGTAAATTAAATTAAAATTTCCATCAAATTTTACTATATGTTTCTTGTACTACTAAATAATTCTACATGTTTCACTTTAAAATTCTAATCTGCTTTTATCGTTATTTCCATTTCAATAAACAAAATCAAAATTAATTAAAAATTGTTTTTGATGATTACGCAAAAAGGAAAATAATCATCATTGATTTGGTACGAATGATAAGGGAAAATATTTTCTCATCAATCATGTTCGACTTCATACTGACTGGTTCTAATAAATCGCTCATGTTTTTTATTTGTATCCCCCTACGTTCAAATTCTTGTCATTACAGAGATATTTATGTGCAATGTTTAGAGTCTGTACTTCAATTTTTGTACCTCAATTTTTAGTAACGCGAATTGAAAGAATTAATTTTTAGTTTATTAAATGAAACATTGAAATTAAAACGATAATACTAAGACTTTTATAATTTTACAAATTACACTCAATGTATTAAAGACTTCAATTAATCTGACAATTAATGATTTCAGACTGAGTGCGTAAACATATGAATTTGTTCTCGATGATTAAATACTTTATTTAGAAACGTACTTTAAAAATTGGTAAATAATTCTACCAATGCTTACACGGCACAGTCGAAAATCAATGTTATTACTTAATAACATAACTCACATTTCTTGTTATCTAAGCTAATAATATTTGAAGTGAAAAAGAAGGAAAATATTATTCAAGACAGTAAAGAGTCATAATATTTCCTACGAATGATGTTTGCCATTGTAATAAGGATTGTTTTCGACAGCATCACTATATACATTTATATAAAAATAAGAATATAATAATGCAGTATTATTATCTATACATGAATATTTTCCTGTAACAAGATTCACTATATTTTCTCTAAATAATTGAGTTAAAAATTGTATTATTATACGATCAAAAACATATTTAAAAGATAGTTGTAATCGCGATTCTTTTAACGTCCCTACCAGACATTCAACAGAAGCATTTCGTGTATGCACATTTACAAGCAATTATAACTTCGATTCTTATGAGAATACGTGTTGCAAACAATGGCATTCTACGTCTTCAAATCGTTTTCAAAAAGTGATCGCCATTTGCAAAGTACCATCCGCGTTAACGGCCCTCCGAAAATAATCCTTCGAATTTTCGTCGGCCGTTCAAACGGCGTAAATAACATTATGCTTATTACGAATTTATGCGAAGGACTCACGCGTTCGCCATTGCGCTTTTTCTTTGATTTTCTCGGCCGTTACAGTTACAGTCGAGTCGGTGCTCTCCGTTTTTCCGTCCTCTATCGTTTCCCTTCTCGTCCCGTTCTCCCAGTTGCACGTCAGTCGAGCTCCTTTTTTTTCTCCTCCCCCTTTTTCCTCGATCAACTGCAATTAGAACCGTTAGGAGAATAAGCCGAGTATTAAAGTGGGAAACACGTAAAAAGAAGGCAGGAAATTTTTTAAAGTTTTCCGTCTGGGAGCTCACGCGCAACAATCGTCTCCGTTTATACGCCGACAATGCGTCAAACTTTTCAGTTAGCAGTACGTATGGGAGCGCGCTCCGGCGTGGGGCATATTTGCTCGACTGCATCTTGCGCACGGCGAAAAGACTTGGGAATTTATTCGCCGGCAAATTTCCGCGACCGAGCCCCGCTTGCCACCTCATTTGAATTTTCAGAGACGGAACCAGCCGAAAAAGACATTCTCCAGTCGCGGCTTCAACTTCGCCTCATTTCGCCAACTTTTCAATGATTGACCGATTCGTCGAGTTGCTGCTGATTGTTAATCGAAAGGGGTTACTTCCCCTTTAGACATTTTCGTAGATTAGATTTATTTGTTGTAGTATTGCAAGCGCTTCAATGTGGAGATAAATATGATAATTGTAATAATAATAATAATTATACTTTTTTTATTAGTGATCAAGATTATTACATTGATCAATTTTATTATAAATAATTATGCAACTAAGTATACAGCAAAAAATTTAGTACAGCGTGTAACCTTTAGTAAAAAGGATACTTTGATAATTACAGAAAAAGTCTGACAAAGTTTTTGCGTGTAAGCTTTAAAATTTAAACGTGCAATTTTGTTTAAGGTTTATTTAAATATAAACCTCTGGATCATAAACCGCTAATAAATTTCTATGTTCATTTAATTATTTGTTCGAATAAATGATAAAATTATAAATTGAACAAATGTGTCAAGTTGTTAATTATCTGTGTTACAAAATGGGTAGAAATCATATAAAGATTTTATATTGACTTTTAAGACGTTCGAGAAGAATTAAATTTTTATGACAACTGAAATAAGAAGGAATAAAGTTTCTAATTTTCTCGTGTAATTTCAATGAAACGGTAAAGACATTCTTTAAATCAAAATTGATAAAGGTTAAAAAAAACTTCCTTCTGCCGTGAAATATAAACGTTCTGACATATTGGATTTTTTCAATATAATCATTTTTATATTAAGTACAATTCATTGAAACTAACAACAAAAACTAGTTAATGAAAATATATTATAAGTTTTACGCTATATCAGAAGTGCCGATAATAAAAATAATCAATACAAAATCCAGCCATGTAACAAAATGATTTAATTAAAAAATTAAAATACTGCTTAGCGCTAACGAAGAAGTGGAAATAAAAAGTATTTGATATTTAATTCAAATATTTACTTAATCGATTTATTAAGAATATTAAATTGATTTACCTTTATGCGCGCCTTAGTTAAATTAAAAAATATTGAAACTTTGAATGTTTCATAGATACAAATGTTTTACATTCGATCCGTGTAAATAGATATCAATCAATTCTTTTCACGCGTGTAATGAAATATATTAGTTTGTTTGATTCGGGTAATTGTATACCTCGTAAAACGATACTTAAATAATACAGGCTAGTTTAATTTGCAAAACGATAATACCGGTGCAACGTTGCTTCTGATGCAAAATACATCTAATTATTTGTCGATACTTTTCAAAAATTTAGATCGAGTTCGCTAAAAGGTCTAATTGCTGGCGTAGCCGATAATGGTTAGCGCAATTTCTACATAGTGGACGAATTTTACTTTAAAAAACACTCCAATCGATAATCAATTTCTTGCGAGTATTACAGAAAAAAAATAGTTTTTAAGATAATATTTTGATATTGTTTCTATTGAAATAAACAAGAAAAAATGAAAAATAAAAAAAATAATAGAAAGTAATTCAAATTATAAAAGCAAACAAATTCGCTGAGAGAATTTACATTTTTCGTTGTAATTTGAGGACATGATGGACAATGTTGCAAAAAGTACAATCAGAAATTGTAGAGGGTATTCAAAATCTTGCAAAAATAAATTGAGCAATCATAATATTTACGTCTTTTATGTGTACATTTTATAATCTTTGATTGCAATCCTTTGGCTTTGTCCGTTATGTCCTCAAAATACAAAAAAAGATTACAATTTTTTTCAAAAATTCTTCTCTCAGTGTATAATAACAATAACAACAATAATAATAAAAAAACGAACACGAAAATAAAATATAAACAAAAACGCGATGTAAAGAAAAGTAAAAACAAACGAAAGCAGAAAATTGCATCTATTGATTATTTTTGTTTGCGTTAAAATGTAAACAATGAGATTTAAAAAGAGCGAAATTTTCAATGGCCTGAATTTTTGTTAAGATTTTACATAATCGAGACTGAAAGATCCAGGAAAATGAAAAGCTGTTGTACGCAGGCAGACTTCGGGCTGGCGTCGGAAACAAGCTCGCCGCTCATCTGCATTGCCCCCGTTCGGGGGCGGCACCGAGAGGGTCCGGGGGGCCGGAAGTGCCCGGATATGAGTTTCCGTCGCGGACAATTTGCAGCACGAAATTGAATGATCGACTCCGATAACCGAAGCGTCGGCGACAAGTTAGACTGAAATCACAGCGCGGCTCAGGTCACCCGACATAGGCGTCACGGTGAGAAATCATTATCACGACAAATATCATAATTTACGCGTTTAACTTCGTTGGCATAAGAACAAGTCTTTGATTTGTTTCTAATTCGCGGTCCCTCTCAGCTGTAATTTGTCATTTTGATGTGATTTATTAATGTTCCCCAAAAAAATTCACAACAGAAATTACTATACTGTACAACTATACTCACGGAAAACGTGTTTGTGTGGTATTTTAATAAATTAATCGTCAAAAGAGTAAAAGAAAGTTTATAAATTTATAAAATTCAGGGGTAAACTTTCTCTGGCCTTATTCGTGGGGAAGATTTGTGCCACAAATTTTGACAAGTGTTGCCAAACCGTGGTAGACATATTATTATTTTTATATTTGTATGTTTGTTTTCATAAATTAATACGTTGATAATCTTTTACTGTTACTATTATTGATAAAAAGCAATTATAGGATAGTATTACTCTTTTTTATTTTTTAATATTTTGCATACAATTTCAATCCGTTCGGGAGTGCTCTTAATTATTTTTTTGCTTGTATTTATGATTTAACAATTATTGTTACATTTCAAATACTTATCAAACTTTATTTTTTATGTCATATTGGTGTTTATTTCAAGTAATAACATATTTTAAAACACGTTTTCATGATTAAAAATCCAATTAATGTTGGATAAAATTCGATGATTTTGTAACAATACAAAGTATTGAATTTTAAATTGATTTATTTAAATTTGATTTGAAATTGACTTGCCGCTATGATTCGTGGTAGTTGTCTCATTTGGTGCAAGTTAACGTTACTTCGTATGCCACTCACACATGCGGCGTGTCCCTCGTCATAACTTTCCCCACATTTGGTGACTCCTTAAATTCGTATGTCCGCGGGCGTAATAACAGCAGTGTTCGCGATTGTGATTACGTCCATGCATGCATGTAAACTGAACAATCAGTTCAGTTTTAGAAACAAAATATTGAAGATAGAGCGATACATTTCCTGTTTTGGTAGCTATTCAACAAAATGTTACGCGTCCGCGTGTTCTGGATTTCCTAATGATTTTTAATATCATTATTATTTAATCCATTTATATTTAGCAAACTTTTAAATGTTACAATATTATGAACGACAGACAAGCACGTCGAAAACAGTGAATAAAATGGAAGTATCGACAGAAAATAACATACTTTTAAAATCGATATCAACCCATTTAAAGATAGGTAAATTAATATTAAAAATGTGACATTAAAAATAATATAACATTTTCGTATTAAAGTAAAACACTTTAATTAAAACATTTAAATTAAATATTACAAGTTTGATATTAAAACAATAAACGATATATATTTATTTTATAACTCAGTAGCTTGCAAATCAAATCATATATTATAATTTAATTTGTGTTTGTTGTTATTAAAATGTTTCTTTTTAAATAACACAAGAATTGCCTTTTATGAAAAATAAATTTTGATTTTTGTGTAATGGAAATAAATCTTTATTAATTCAGGTTTTAAAGACGTAGTATATATGTAACGATTATACATTTGTTTGTGACATTAAAATGCCGTTTTGGGTGCGATAGATCATTGCAATGCTATTGAATGTATTAAAGTTCCATAAAATATAAATTAAAATTGTACTTTGTAGATACGTTAATTAACATTAAGCAATATTTGGTTGATTCGTATTGCTTTTTCGCGAGAAATTATTAATATTTATAAGAGACTACCCAGTGTCTTGTTATATAATCTTCATTAAATTATAATATAACATTAATATTACAATTATAATTTGGTTGGTAGTTAAAAGTGAATAAAATTAGACACTTGAATCGTGCCATTTTAAACGAAAACTGTGATTGAAACATTATCAAGTTTTGAATAAGAAATCTGAGGCAAATAGTAAAAGTTATTACAAAGTTCTTGAGCAAATGTATTCGGTTCATAGTTCTGAAAGTTTTAAAGTTGAATTACAAATACAATAATAGAATGTATAATTCCTATTGAATAATCTATCAATGAAATTTGAAATTGAAGTTGGAATGCAAGAAAATTATAAAATTTATGTTTGTTAATCTAATTTCAATAATTTATAAATTATAATGTACTGTATATCATTTTGTCATAAAATTTTTAATAATAGACTTGTAACATATCAAAAATTATATTAATTAATTTTTATTTTTTAAAGTACGAAGACAAACTGTTAAACTAAAATAATATTTGTTTTAACATACTTTCATTAGTATTAGTGCATCATCGAAAAACAGAGCATTAATAAAAATTAATAAAAAATGATGTAAATTTGCAAGCACGGTGAAGGAATTTCGATGAATTACGACAGAGTTACATGATATTTAGAAATGATAAGCACACGTAAGCGTATGCAAAAAAGCTTCCCACATTCACGAAGTGACTCAAAAAAAGGTTACATTTTTATTTAAAAGCAGGCTGACAGTCAACATACTAATTCAGCCATCTATCAAGACCTACATAAAAAAGTCCTATTGAACCAATCAACGACAAAATAATCTGAAACCGTAATTCTGTATCTATAAATTTAGCCTGCAGCAAACCATTTGAACTGACCAGTCAGGGCTATCGAATTAATTTCAAGTCGAAACTTGGGGAAAAAATTGCATTTCCATCGTTAAGCTGAGAACAATGGGCGGTATCTGTTTGGCGAATCTAAGACCGAAATCCAATAAAAATGGAAGCTAAAAATAGTCTGCCAATTTTCGTTGTGCAATTGTCATTTATTCCCTAATCGAACGACAACACTTGGCCGTACACCTGTACACCGGGAGCTATTAATGTGATCGCGCTGCTGCCTTTCTATGACCAAAATACGGGTCCAATCCGGTCGCGAACAATGATTCATCGCGGACGCATCTCGCCCCGACGCGGTCGAATTCCCCCGTCCGACGATGTCTCGTCCCCGTCCAGAGGGCTTTTTTTCGCCCTATTGGAAAATTTATTTCAATATTTTCAATTAAAGCTGGATAAAGCCGCCGCTGCTATTACGTTTCGTCTAAAAATCACGCCAGAGTGCGTGGCGATCGAAGCGCGACCGATAGTCCTTCATACTTTTTTGTGCCTGTTTTCTTTGTGTCAACCAGTTACGCATTATGGCCGACGATAATACATGTAGGACACCAAAACAATATTCAATTCTGCGCGATCGTTGAAATGAACGTGCTCGATTAAAATGAAATGAAGCCGCTCCACTATTGGACCGGCAAAAATCGAAAGCTGTAACCGTACACCCCGTATAGCTTGCGGGAATCCAGCGCAGCTCTATACATGGAAAACGATAATTAGATGGCTAGTGGGATGGCCGCAGATGTCACGTGGCTGTCGGAAGAGCTGTCAACTCCTGTTAGCTATTACGAGGCCGAACGGCAGAAATGGATATAAGCATCGATTTTGCTCTTTTTTTTTGCATCCACGGATGCTGTCGCTTTGAAAATAGTCTTTCGCGATTGTGTGCTGGAGTGTAGGTGGCGCTAAACGTTAACGTGGTTTTATTTGGACGGTAAGGTGTTGTAAATGAGAGGCGGACGTTACTTTTTGTCGAAGTGCTTGAAAGGGATGGGGCTTTTCGCAAGGCGATCACATCTATCTTAGTATTGTTGATATGTATACATATATGTTTGTAGCGAGATATGAATGTAAGACGATTATCGTCATTAATAGAATAATAAATGTAATGTTTTTTATTACATAAGTATTGGAATTTGTTCAAATTTGTATGCGAACAAAAGCAGCTTAATAAATATACATGTGTACTTTTTTCTATATTTTTCAAAGGAGGTAGTTTAGAAGTTCAATTGTGAGAAAAATATGAAAATGACTGGAAAATTCTGTGCACGACTAGAAAGCTTTTTCAGTATTTTCAAGCATATTCAAATCACATTTAAAAATCATCAAAAAACTATGACAAATTGTTAAGATTGAGACTATTTGACATTGCTTTTAACAAATTTTTCGACAGTTTTTCAGACCTTTTTTCAACCATATTCAGTAATAAATTAAAAACTCAGACCAGAACTGTAAAATGTGTCCCTGTCCTCGAATGCAACTTTACATGATTTATTCATTGAAGATTATCTTGGCATTTTTTTTCGAATGCAAAGTTTAGGTGTTCTCACATGCAACGTTAGGCATTTGATATAATATATCTATTTAATATATTATTTATTATCAAAAAGGACGTAGTTTTAAATTAATCCTCCTAAACGTAATTGCACGTTAGGATAATATTACGTAGATGATGATAGCTCTTAAATGTTGTGCGAGGAGCCCCGAAACTTTAAAAGTTCATCATTTGTTTAAACTGGTCAACTTTCAAGCTAAATAAAGTCTGAAATAACTTTCAAAAAGGTCTTATCATGTTTCGCTTTTTTATTAGATCTTCTTTTTTCATTTAAGTTTTAACGACCTGTTTGTTCAGTATATATGAAAGTCAATACATGAACTAAATTATTTTTATTAAACGTTTTATTTCCGTGCAGTCTGTGAACTATTTATAGTTTTTCTATTGCGTAAATAAAGAAATGTTACCAGCAAGTAATTTACTAGCGATGTTAGTAGTAAAACTGTCATCACTCTAATCAACGATCAAAAAAGTTGCATTGTTATAAAAACATGTAAACCATAAAAAGTATTGTGATAAGAAAAACAAGGAACAAATAAATTTTACATAAAAAGTTGAGAAGTTGTCTGTTTAATTAATATTTTTTGGTCGTAAAAAATACTCATTTGAAAAGAATTGCGGCAGACGTAAACCAATCACAATTAAAAAAATAATTAATCTCTTTAGAATATATAAGGTATATTTCTAGAGTTGAACATTAGAATATTTCTTTAATACATTTAGAATGTTTTTAGAGTATACCAAAAATATTCCGCGTTGTTAGTGTGACAAAACTTTGTTTGTAAGTCTAATAAAAAAAATTGTTTTTGGTTAAAATTGGTATTTCTATAGAACTTAGAAATGTATACATTTGCTGAAGATTATCATTTGACCATAGAATTTTTTAATTATGTTGGAGTTTTTAATTATGATGTATATTTAATCTTCATTTATCTATTTTTGTTACGATGAGGGTGTAACATATCATCGACCTAGAACTCCCATTAGAAAAATATAATTTCAGATTTACATGAAGATGTTAAATTCAATTTTTAAAATTTAAATTTGACTCAAAATTAGCTCCTAATGTGCTCTTAATTCTGAGCTGAACAATTTTAATTTTTGCAAATTGGAGGTGCCAGTTTTACGGACATTTTAACTATTCATCTCTTTCATTAATAAATCCTTATACAATTTTTTGTGAACAAGCGGTCGGAATATAATAACTTCATTTAGCTGAATACACGTGTTTATGCGAATGATGATTCCATCGTTCGCGGTTAAAATAAGCGCGAATTCAAATCCTTAATGAGGATATTGTTCTAAATGCACTGTATTGTTTCATTTCTTATATTTTTGGTTGTATTTTTATTTATAGTATTAACATTTTTAACTTTTTAAATATCTTGAAGTTAGTACATATATGTTACATTTTCTAAATATAGTTTTAATTTAGTAGGTTCAACAATTTAAATTCGTACCCTTTAAATTAAGAAATTCTTTTTTTTTAGAAAATAAATATTTGAATGACTCTTTCAATAACAATCTAATGTATATAGTGTCAATTATATACAAACGATATATTTAATATTAGGATAAATTTAATACATTATTCCCGGGGTATTAATAAGTTATCCTAATAATATAATTTAATATTTTCTAATGGTACGAGAACACTCATTCTTGTAGAGTACAAAAATTACTTTGTAGTGAACAGTATTTGAATTCTGAAAATTGCTTTAATAAATTAGATTTACTAAATTTCAATATTGATGATAAGAATTCAACGATGGCGATGTTGAAAGTGTTCTGTTTATTTTCTACGTATTTCAGATATATCAATTTATTTTCATACTCTGCATTCCATATGCAAACGTATAGAATTATTTAATGTGTTTAAATGCAAAATATTAAGATGAGAAATTTAGATCAAATAATCGAATTTGTTGTCGAGAGAGAAAATGTGATTTTTATTTCCAAGAAAATAGAAAAGATATACATTACTGTAAAAAATATTATGAAATTATAAATTTTTTGTAAAATGTTATAAGAGCTATATCATTTTTCAGTCTTTTATTTTATAAATCTTTTGCGAAATTGATAAAAATGTGTTGCAAAATAAATTCTTTTGTTAATAATACTTAAAAGTAGTATGTGAATACAATAATATGTATATAGTCAATATTTGATAGTATACGGAGAAATGTTCTTTGTTGCTTATTAAAATATTGTGTTAAAAATCTGAATAAATAATATTTTATAGAATCAATTTTGTAAGTAATTTTTTGCTAATATTTTAGGTAAACTAATAAAATAATATATATGTATTCGGTTCACAAATAGCAGTTGTGAAGACGTAAATTAAAAGAATTATCACGACCTATAGAAAATGAATGACGGATTTGAGAGGCGATAGAATAAATAATTCGGTTACAATACAGCTTGACTGGGATCAATCAAAAGGGACGACTGACAACGCAACTGAGTCGATTCATGAAAAAACGAAATTCGAGGCAGCTTTCTCTTTTTCTGTTCTTTTTTAAATTAAAAACCTGTTAGTCATACACACTGTTATTTGCTTCCAGAGTACAGTAGTTTGAAATCAAATAGGTGTATGAATTACTTATTGATGAAGGAGAAATAGTAAGCGTATGAATTCAATAAATTAATGATTTGATTTTGCGAATTGAAAATTTATGAACCCTGGTAAAAATCAAACATATATGGTCATATATGGATTAAGAAAAAACATGTATGGTCATATATGGATTACGAAAAAAACATATATGTTCATATATGGATTAAGAAAAAACATATATGTTCATATATGGATTACGAAAAAAATTTTTTTCTTTATCCTATATGATCCATATATGAACATATATGTTTTTTCTTAATCCATATATGACCATATATGTTTGATTTTTACTAGGGAATAAATAACAAATTATAATTTAAGTAAATTGAAAACTTTTCCAATCTTTATATCTGCCCCTTATAATGTTTCATGCTAAACGTAAGTGAAAAGATCACAAACCTTGGAAAGGAATATCTTGTTATTATCTCGGCGAACTATTTAATAATTTAACGTTAAGCAGAATAATTTTTCTAGTTATTTAATGTTACAAAAAAGAACTAAGAAAACAGATGTATTTAAAATTATATTCCTTTGTAGCATTAAAAAGATGTTTTGTTTGTTTTTTATCACAATATTAAAATTTTATATAAGGTGGAACACACATTATTAAATATGGTTATAATTACTAAAACTACAGGCAAATTGACCATGATACTATAAAACATGTTACCGTAATGCATACAAAATGATGGTATGTTTGTAAAATAATTGTACACCTTAGATGATATTGTTCCATGGCCATATACATAATGTATATTAATATACACATAGCAGTGAATATAACTGTTTTGTCAGAGCAATCTAAATTGAATTTAAACAATTCTTCAAATAGTTACAATATATTAAAAATTGATAACAGTTAATTTCAATTATACTGCATATTTACCTATCTAAATATTTGGAACATTTTTAAATCCGAATAACTTTCTTTTAATTTTAATAAACGAATACGTAAATAAAGGAATTTCAAAATTTTATATGAAATTTCATTTTCTGCACAGAAGAACAAACAATATAAAATTGCATCGTTTTAAAAAGCGAATTAACGCGGTGTGCAATCATTTTGGGAATTTCAATTATCTTTGAACTTATTATTCTTATTTTGCTCGAAATGCACGCACTAACTGCATGCACTTTAGTGTTGGTTAGATAAATTCACATTACGTTCCGATCTGCTTGTCAGGTACATCTGTGTTCTAAAGCTGCACGTGCGACTATCGTACTTTGCTCGCATTATACGTGCTCGGTATGGACCTGTGTATAATTTTATGAATCCACATCCAATGATATAATTAGCATGCACTTTTGGAAATGTGATTATTCGAATAGCATAATTAATGAAATGTCAAATTTCTCGTTGACTTGATATATAATTCATTAAAGTAAATATCGCCTATTTACTTAACACTTGGCTAACGTTTGATTTAACAATTTAGGTCACTTAATAATAAAGTCCGATTAACTTGACAAAAAATTGGTGCCATCATATTGATAAGAAAATAAGATTTCAACGTTGAGTCGACGTTACTTTAACGGACACTTAAAGTTAATTTGCTTGATATAACGTTTCAACAATTCTCTGTCTACATTGGAGCAACGTTGAAGTCTGATTGGTGTTTCCTCAGAATATTCAACATTAAACTAATCTGAGAGTATCTAATTTTTGTTTTTCAGCGTTATAAAGGAATAATAATAAAAAAAATTGTACTGTAAACAAGATAAATTGTATATATGGATCTTTATCAATGTCTAATTTATATTTATAAAAATGAATAACAATATTGTTATTTCAACAACATTTTTTACTAACTTAATACATTTCCATGTGAACTGGCGAGCTATAGATATATTATTGTTCTATTTTTAAACGATTCTTTTTTTTATTATTAAAGTAAATCTGTTACTTTGTTTCCGAGAACGGAAATCAGGATTTCGGGGTAAATGAGAGAAAAATATATTAAATTTGCTCGTAAATTACTTCAGTTGTTCGTAACTCCGAAAATAAAAACAATCAAGATTCGATGTGACTCGTTGATAATCATTGTAGGTGATGCGTGACTTGATCGTACTCCCAGCAGCTTTTGTTCAATACATGGGCTCGCAATATGCTTGAATTGCGACGGATGGTTAAATCGACGGTTAGATGGAATCGAATTTGAAACGTTACTCGAACGTGTGTATCAGTTCGTACTTTCGATCCATAACGCTCGTTAGTTGAATTCAAAATTATTCACATTATTTTTGCAGGCCGTTTATTGTTCGTGGTAAATACAGCGAAGTAAATATAACGATAATTATCATGGTCGTCGATGTATTCGAGGCGTATTTTCTAATACTGGTTATGACTTCGGTCACGTGCACAGTGATTGGTCGCGTGTGGGTAATTAAATGCAATTGTAATTGGAAGCGTCAGGGTCTATTTTTCAGGGATTTTAGGAATTACGCAAAAGTATTTGTTTGGTGTGATAAACTGGTGGATTTTATTCAATCGATAGAATGAATGGGATTTGTAAATTATTTTATAGTAAAATTGATTCCAAAAACTAAAATTATTTGAAACTGAAAAAAAGAATTATTTGGTTATTATGTTAAATCAAAGATATAATTAATCATAATTATTTATTTGTCTTGTTTTACTATTATAATATATTTATGATAATTTTTATTGTGTAGACAAAAATAATTCCAACTGAAAATAAATAGAAATGGGATAATTATTAAAAAAGTAATAGTTTTTATTTTCGTCAATAAAAGAGTGGGATAGTTACAAAAACTGTTTATGTATATTTAGTAACATTTAATATAATATTGTAAGAATAATAACGAGATGGGTAATTTATCCTTTCGAATGCTATAAAATATAATGGTAATTACTGTAATATTATATTGTGTATGCATCTGTAACTTTTAATGAACTTTTTATTTATTCGTTAGTTGCTGCCGAGTGTAATTATTTTTTTAAGCCAGCTTCTCTCTATGCAAAATATTGTGAATTCTTTTATTACCTCTATAATTCATCATAATTATAATTATTGTGTAGCCAGCCATTACGCTAATAGTTTCAAAATAAACAGCTAAATGTGACAAATTAATAAACAGAAAATGTCGTCGTGTCTTTCATTTGATGATTTGTTAAACGATCCGATTTTTTTGAAATATGTCATGATGATGAGCAAGAATAATTAACTCTGTGCATAATCAAACAGACAATTTTTAAATGACGTGATTACGCGAGGGTGCAAGTAGGGCAGAGGTTTATGTAGACGAAGCGCCGGTCTACTTAAGGATTCCTTAACTTCGGATTAACTTAAGGTTAATTGGCTTAGAAGTAGTTGGTTCCAAGTAGCTTGGTATTGCCGCGAGCTGTTATTAGTATTACATATCGGATTAGTATATCAGTTTATTAATTGAGTCCCATCCACTGATGCGTGTAAATTTTGTTCTTATTACAAGTTTCGTCGTTGAACATGTCAAATATAAATTGCAACCTTGATTGGAATACGAAATCGGAGAATTGTAAATAAGTAATCATGTAAATTACATTAACATTTGAGTTTTCATAATTGCGACATAAATAATAAGCACGCTGAAAATAGGAAAATAGAATATTATAACACAATTCACATCATATCTATTGTGATGTAATTTATAGATCAAAAACTCATTATAATGATCATTAACTCATCTTGTTCCGATTGACTTATAACAATATAAATACAACATATGTTTTTGACAATAATTTGTTAAAAATTTGGAACTTTTCTTCAACAGTTTTCAGGTCATTTTTCAGTTTATTATTATTACTTCCACTATACATATGCAGAGAAACATATTAAAAATTACTTTTTATATCGTGGAAGTGGAATGGACCTATGGAAGGGATGTAATACCTAATGCTCTAATTGTTATTATTTTTTAACAGTGTACAAATAATTTAAATTATTATTATATTATACGTTTGGTGGAAAAACATCCAGTAGAAATCCTCGTCGAAATGGTTGCAGATCGTGCAAGTTTCGTCGACAACGAACCAAATTTAGTAAAAAACGGTTCGCCTGTCACGAAACCCGTACGTCTACGTCCACAACTTGGTTATATCATCAGTATCTTCTTTGTTTGTCCTTACTTTTTCATCGCAAATCTTCATCCTTTGATCCGCCATGCAAACAATTATATCTGAAACATAACTTATTAGGTAAATGAATTCACTGCGTCAGACAGCGCATAAAAAAGGGATAATATTTTTTTCATTATTGAATTAATTTCTTAAATTGCGGACGGGGGAGGGACGAAATTTGAAATCGAAGTTGGAAAAAGCCGTAAAAAGTCGCTTGTTGACGCGCGAGCTTAGCTATAAAAAGTAAGTTTCTGTGAAATAAGAGACTTTGAAATTTTATACACATAGTTCCTTCACTTTGTAGCGTCATTTGTAGTCGATGCGAAGATAATTGTGATCAGAGGCGAAGATGTTTTTTTGGTAACTGCAAAGGATAAGAGCATCAAAGATAATCCGTAATAATGTTCTAATTATTGTAATAATTCCTTAGTTGCGGAAAAACCAAGTAAACATAACGTTTCGCTTCTGCATCATAACAAGCCAACTAATCAATATTAAAATTGCATTTTTGAATTCCGTCATATATATTCCGGTCCTTTCATTGGTCGATAGTTTGTCAGTGGCGCGTCCAGGCCGAATGAAATTGAATTTCAAACTTTCTGCAGTTTGCATCAGATAATATATTTGGATTCGAGAGTATACGCCGTTCGGCGTGTGATCGCGTGAAAGGTTCCGCTGTTCTATAACAATATTACAGAATAAAGCAACAGGGTAGTACTTTACATACAGTGATCACTCGTCATCAGTTGTTTACTCGTTTCTTCAGTTAAAACTTGCGTTCGACAGAGGATGCAATCAGAGAGTCATGATTATTTTGATGTTGAACATTGGAATTGTATCATACTTCGCTTATCTTATAGTTTGATAAAAGAATACAAAGATATAATGATACAAAAAATTTACAATGTCAATAGGTTTAGAGTTTTTCTCGACTGCTTCCGTCTTAAATACATTTGTAAACATAAGTCACATTTGAAATTAATTTACCCATAGTTCAGTATATATAATTTTCTAATTATTAATTAATATTAATTTTAGTTATTCTTCAACGAATTTATTTAGATTAAATAGTATTATTTTTCAAAACCTTCTTCATATAGTATATACACTACCTAGAAATCTTATGAATTGCAAAGTATATCTTCCTGATTTTTCACACCAATCAGCAAGATTTCAGACCGAACATAAATACAGTAATAAAACGTGATTTTTTTGATACATATTTTTATTGCGCTCATTGTTTAATTTGCATTTTGCATTGCTTGTCAACACAATGCGCCGTTTTTTTGTTGCAAAAAGTATATTTTATAAGCTAGCGTTACGAAGGTTCCTTTCAAAATCTCTTTTTACAAAGGCTCTATCATATTTATGAAAGGTCCTTCTATACAGAGCGCTCTATACGACGTATCATTCGTGAAGACATGCAGGGATTGTAGCGTGTACGATCACAATCGCGCTCATCCTGATTAAATGCACAAAATATATCCGTGTGCGATGTCCTTTGAACACGAATGCTAATATTATTAACGGGATAGATGTAATCAGATTTTTTAAAAATTGATAACTAATAGGGGTAGTTCGGAAACGGCATTTTCGGACGCGACAAAGTGCCTTATCGACAGCAATTTATTTGTACCGTGAAAAAAAAAGTTACTCAATTTTCGTGATAACTAGAACTTTTGTTGAATTTGCCATAATGCAGATTATTTGAACGAAAAATGAGGTAACCAGGACACAAATTTTATAGTTATCACATAAATTGAATAACGCTTTTTCTCAAAATTAACTATTTTTATGGTTAATATTATTATATATAATTTTAGTGAAACGAAACACAAGTTGCAACAAACATAATGCTGGATAATAATACGTTTTTATCAGTTCAAAGACGCAACGATGATATTATCATTGACAGATTGAATCAAAGCACTTGAAAACAAATGGGACGATGTCATTACGCTGCTTTCGCATCGGAAAACTGATGGTAAATCAAACGCACGCATTTGACAGTTCTTCCCCTAATTAAAGATAACTTGGGTGCTTAAACGTGGGCACGTATAAGCCAGGCCACTTAGGGAATGTCTGGACTGATGCGGTTGTGTTCAGAGGCGATAACAGACAAGCACGTATACATCAAATAATTCAATTCTGGCCGAAAATGTCAATAACCATGTAAAATCATTAAGCGACGGCGAGAAACCGTGAATCAATTCGATAGCGAATAGGTGAGACAGCCCACGGCAGACGGAGACAGATATAGCGGGCACGAAGAGACAGATAGACGGACAGGCCGCGCAGACGCGACTTTAACCGAGTTAACAAACAACTCATTTAACCGAATTAGGGTCCCGAGCGTCGCTTAAAACAGGAGAAATAAAATTACGTTTTCAGTTGGAAGGGTCGTCCCGAGACGGGGGAAAATGGCATGCGGGGCGGCTGATTGCATCGTCACCGGCGCGGCTGCCGCGCGGTCGCCTGCCAGACAAATTCACGATTTCCGCTTCTGCAGTCGGATTCCGAAATCGAAAAATAATCGGCATTTTGACTACGGTCCGATGAAGTCGAGGGGGATCTCTCGCTGATTCTGAGGTGGAGTCACGGGGTCGGTGACCTTTGTTACCAGGATCGCACTTCGTCGGGGAATTTTAACAGAGATTTAACTTCAGTTTTGCATTGTGAAATATTGACCATGCATTTTTTCATTCGCACATAATTTTGTGGAAAATTTTTTGTCCGCGATTATTTTTTGTTACGTGCAACAATTTTTTTGTGCACTTTACAGTTCATAATATTATTTAACTTAGAAGATAGATGATGTATTGTCATAATCGTGTTGTAAAGTAATAATAATAGTTCTTATTATACTGTAATTTAAAATTTAATTGGCTTTTATATTACTTAGGAATATTGGTATCATTTTAGTTTTCATAAACAGGTGTGTCTAAATTAGCTATTTATTTCTGTGCGGAGTAAGACTTCTTTTGATTACTTGAAATCAACGACAATAAGTGAGGAACTAAAAATTCAGAGAATTATTTATGCACATTACTTTATCTTAATGTTGAAAAGTAATGCCGATGTTATTAGTATCTATTTCATACTTATTTACAAAATCGTTGCACACTTTGCATGAAGTTAAGATATTATAATTTAAGAAGTTTATGCTGTATTTATGCTACGTCGTAATGATGTCAATATGCCCTGCTGCTCCACAGTCCGAGAGCACGGCGTTACAAACTTTGTGAATTAATTTCTGTGATATGCCCGAGATATACGCAGTTGATCACGAAATAACACTGGATACGATTGGAAGGATCATTGTGCTTTTCAATTTGTAAATATAAATAGCTAAAAGCATGAAACTAAATAAATTGTTCTTTTTTATGACTACTTTTATTATTCTATTTCATCTGTTTAAATGATCACTTTTTCTTACTAAGAATGGTAAAAAAGAAAAAAGCGATAAAAAAATTTTATAAAAAAGAAATATCTTCGAAATTGGCAAAATTGTAGTAATTTTTTATATACTTTTAGTAGTTTTTTCCATACACTTATAGAACTGGAATCGAAACAAGAAATATATTCTACAAATATAGACATCTTTCTGGGCATGTTTTTACATATTTTGAAACAAGATTGCTAAAGTACTGTGTTCTATAATGCAAATATATATTAATCTCCAAATATGGTCTTGTAATCATTATTTGAATTTTCCTCTCAGTATCTAAAAACATGTGCATTAATGTTAAGGCCATTGATTAAAATGTTATTTTGAATGTAGTGCTTTGTTGTATCTTTAAAACCATTTCTGTGATATTTGCAGGTCTGGGAATGTAGTGCGAATTTATGTTATATTTGAAGTGTACATGTACGAGGGAGAAGATGGGCGCACATACAAAGTGACGTGTACACTTTAAGAATCAGATCGTCTTGTTGCTGACATAGGACTGGATTAAAGGCGATACAAATTTTACGTTCGACAGATGTATAAGATTCGAGAGTATATACATTCCAAATTTTTTTGTATATACTGTTTATGTACTGTTTTCAAAATATATCTGTTTGTGTATACATCTTTTGACATTTGAAATGGTACCAACCCTAGTAAAAATCAAACATATATGTTCATATATGAACATACACTCGACGCTCACAGTTTCAGCGAGCTCGAGACCGGAAGTGCTCCCAGTTTCAGCGGGGCGCAATTGCGCACGTGTTTAGCGCATGTATATTTTCATTGGTTATTTCTATTCGGTTGTTTCCGTTGTAACCTGCCTTAAACTGTA
>JABFPN010003058.1:0-19450 GCA_022817305.1 Leptoteleia sp. ZL-2020
TTCCTCATGCATATATAGGGAATTCATGTATTAAATATTTTGTTTTATTACTATATTTAAATAAGTATGGTTGAATCACCCATACTTTAAAATATAAATTAAATAAATTATCAACTTGTTGTAATAATACATTTATTACCCTACAAGTATGGGTGGATTTTCCATACTATTTTTTTCAGTGTATACTCTATAGTGTGTATATATATAGCTTATACTATACTATGCTATATAGTATATATATAGCATGTACTATACTGTACTATATAGTATATACTATACTATATATGTGTATACCTTATTATATAATATTCTTATTATAAGGTATTCCAAAGTACTAGTTTACAAAAATTATAATATATAATAATACCAAAATCACAAAATTAAATTCATATTTGTTTCAAATATAGCTCGCCCAGTTTTTGAATAATTTGTTAGTTTCTCAACATGAAATATTCAATAATTCATTGCCATTTATATATATATGCAATGATACCTGAAACAATATACACAGCTATCTGATATTATGAAATAAATATTAACAAACTCAATTTAATTAAACTTCTCAATTATTAACACGTTACATAATCAAAATCACATTAAATGTGTTTGAAATTGATAACGGGTTCAAGGATAGCCAACATTGACGTCGAGATTTAATTTTGTTCAATAATATTTCAGACTCAGTTGACCTGAATTCCATAATTATAACAAACAAGTGAACCAAATTAACTCGTGTACAGAAAAGTATTTTCAATAAAATGAAAGCATTTAATTTTATTATCTGAGCAACCGCTATCAAGAGATATTAATGATTTGCACGTTCAAATTGAAAACCTAGTTGCGGTATAAAATGCATGATAAAATGTTAACTTAAATATTCAAATTACATGAAAATTTCATTTCACCCAAACTCGTTTCCAATTAAATTATTAGTTTACGACGTATGCTTTTATTATGATTCGTTTAAGGTATATAGAAATGTAAATCTAATATACTACAGGAAATTATTATTTAACTAAAATATTTACATGTTATATATGATCATAAACTGCTGAGTACACCCGCGTAAACTAGTTTCATCAAACCATTTAGATATCATACTACCTAACCCATAAAATGTAATAAAGCTTCACAATTGTAACAAGTAATTTCAAGTAAAACGACTTGATGAATAATTAAGAAGAAAATTACAACTGGTTGCAAAGTATTTTATTGATTTAATTTTCTGACATGTTTATTAAAATAATTGTTAATATATTACTAATTTATCTCTGCAGCGTATAAAAGTAGAAAACTTTATACTTGCATTCTAAATGATAACAAGTTGATGCCATTTAAAATATCTTTTACTGAAATAAATGAAAAATAATACGTATTATGATAATAAAATAGTACTGAGAATTTATTTTTATTTTATCTTTTTTAATTAAATACAAAACAATTAAACTAAAGTTATTTTAGTAAATGAAATTTTAAAATCAATATTATAATCAAAATATTTAAATTATTACTTTACTTTAATAATTCATATTTTTTTTAAAAGGTATATTTATTATAAAAAGCATGATGCCCAGCACTCCAATAAACGATGAAATCTAAATCTAAAGTTTTTAACTAAAAAAATTTAATTAAATTTTATTAACTTCTTAACCTTCCATTTTACAATCAAAGAACAAACCTATAAATCTTGTTTCAAATTGCAATGATTTGAATAAAATTCCAAACTAAATTAAACTGCTAAAATTCACATACAATTTTCTACGATTAAAAATTCAAATTTTATTTATAAAATAAAGAACAGTTGTATAAATCAAATGGAAATTGTACATAGTTGTAACTTAACCATATTCATTGGCAACAAACAAAATAAAACAAATCAGTTTCATAATAATGTTTCCACCTTATCTATAGTCATTATTTGACCCGTAATATTTTAAATAAATAGTATTTAATAAAAAAAGTCAACACTTCTAACCATTTATCAAAGAATTACATTGAAATTAATGATCAAATGTAAAGCTTATTTAACATTTGTAGGTTAATTAACAATCAGTAAATAACATAACCAAAAAGATAAAGAAAGTTTATAATTTACAAAAATCCTACAAAAATAGACAATATATAAATTTATTAAATAATATAATATATTTTTTATAATAAGCATATTTATTATGCTTATTATACACAAAATTTAATTGAAAAATTAACTTGTTTCAAGCTGAAGCCCCTCAAATTAAGCCAGCTACACTTAAATTGGTATACTAGTTTATAAAATACTGTAAGGTTACATAAAATATTACATAAAATATATACATAAGGTTATATAAAATACATAAGGTTACACTGCTTATACTTGATAAGCAAATGATGCCACAGTAAATGCAAAGGATTATATTATAAAACAATAAACATATATATATATATATACATACATAAATCAAAGAATACAAATCAATTTTTTGATGCATTATTATCTGTTTAAACAAATATTCACAAACCTTTCACATGAGAAGTATTCGTCTAATATACTGTCCATAATTTACATAGATGATGTACTCATTAATTAAAGTCGATAAACCATGCTGAAAAAATAAAATCATAAATTTAAAATTATGATACATATATGAATATAATATTATTAATTTAATCATCAAAAAATATTATACATATATACAAAATGTTAAAATCTTCATTGCTAATTCAGTAATGAAAAAAGTATAATTACAACAAAATCTGGAATATGGAAGCAAAAAGAAAAAAATTAAAACAAATAGGAAAGAATAGAAAAAGACCTTAATTAATTAAAATATTAAGTAACAAGAACACAGACTAGTTATTTAATAAATTTAAAATACAAAAACATTGAATTTTTACAACAACTTTTAACACTTTACACTTCACTTTTCATTTTACCTGGGGAATCTTCCTCTTGGCATTATTTTTAAAATTGTAAAAGTCACTGTTAAACCATCATAAACTCATTCAAATGAAAAAGTGAACAAAGAAAATTAAATGTTTAAGAAACGTTTGTAACCTTAAAAAAATGCGTCGCCGACAAAAAATTACAATGCACATTTGATGAAAAAAAAAAGAGAAAATGTATTATTTTATATATTTAATCTATAATTTAAAATAATAATACTAATAATAAATAGCCAATAATGAACACGAACCAAATATCAAGTATAAAAAGCAACAACGAAAACTATTCGATTGTTATAAGAGATTTTCTTTCGGCACACTACGAATCTGTAACGGTCAAACTTTGAACGTAACGAACTTCCGTAAGTGAAAACAAGATGGGCACTTCTCTTACCATTCACAGTCTCAAGATGACGAAGCACATTTATAAAGCAAAATTGAACGCAAAATAAGCTTGAAAACCGATCGAGTGATTGAGCAAGCGGCCACATTCGTCCAAAATTCATATTCGAGGCTGAAAAGCCGAATGAAATGGCGCTGAAGTGTCCTCGAGGAAACGAGTCGCGGCTGTGGTACACACGCAACCGCTCGGATCGACAAGGGTTTCAATTATCGGAACCCGGAGGTGAATTGATTAAAATCAAACCGCGGCGAATGCGACCGGGTAAGGCGATGGCGCCGATCCAACGACTACGATGAGGGACGCGCGGAGGACCACGGGCAAACAGGGCGCAATTAACGTGCGGCCATTAAATATGTACGCGCGATAGGGTGCGTACGTACACGCGCGCGGGCGCGTGTATTGGGGATCAAAATCGCGCTCAACTCACCTCTCGTTCTGTGTTGGCACAGCCGCTTGATTAGCTTCGCTTTATTTGCATGTCATTAGCCAATTGTTTGTCCGAACTCGCAATTGCGCCGTTTTCCTTCGAGGCTCGATGTTCGAGCGTTCGCGATCCCGCACAGACTATGTCGTTAGCGAGGGTAGAGGGCGCTTGGACAACTTTGGCGGAACGAAAAATCCCTAAAAATTGTATTATTAAAAACGCACTTATATATATATATATATATATATATATATATATACAAAAAAAGGACAGAATCTAGTATAATATTTTGTTTGAATGCTGTCCAAATACGCTATTAAATTTATGGCACTTTCGAGAACGATTCAGCTTCAAGCGGAATGAAGTTTCTCATTTGTTCTAACCATTACCATGCTTCGGGGGAGAAAAGGACACAAACTTCATTCCGCCTGAAGCTGAATCGTTCTCGAAAGCGCCATTATTTACATATCTTAAAAATTATATTCAAGGTCATGGAATTAGCGTCATTTTAATTTAAAGTCTAGAATCACGGAGTTAGTGTTATTTGTTATAAAAATAAGATATTTCATAATATTATTAAATAAGGATAGTCAGTCAATTATTTATACATGGGAGAATTACTAAAATAGGGAAAACATTAGGGTAAATATTTAATTATTAGTCATAAAAATTAACATTTTATACTAAATCAATATCTCTTATCGTGAACAAACTCCCTATCATTGAATAATGTTTACAATTATATTATTCAGAAAAAAAAAGTTAAAAATACACTAAAACTATACAATAAAGTACTATCATTTCATGTTATACATAAAATATTGCCCTAATGAAGAGTCAAATCATTCCATTGAACCAATTTTCTCAAAATTAAAAAATCAAACATAAAATAACTTCTTTACTTAAATTTCTTGTTTTCGTTTCATTACGACATAGTTTTTAATAAACGAATTTCGCACATGTTTATGTGATTTTATCTTTCATTTTTCTTGGAACAACATCATTGTTTGCTTTGATTTCAATTTTATTCACAAAATATCATTTCATTTTATTATCCGCAGCTCTATATTTATCATCGTAATTAATTCTTATTATAAATATGTAAATTATTTCACGACAAGCAACAATTGTGATAATAAAACGTTCATTAGCTCTAATAATGAGAAAATTAATTAAAAATAGATTTATTATGCATGCAGCATAACCACAAATTTTCGTATTATTATGCGCAAATGACATTTTTAGCAATAATGAATTTTCGCGATGTGTATATTAATTTTGGTTAAATTTATGATCGATCAAATTTGCATTACTATAAGAACAAATGCATAATCATTTAAATGTTTGCATTTTAACAAACCCTATTCTTATCTCCAACAATTAAAACCAGTATTCTCTCTTTTAAACATTTTTATTAACGATTACTTGAAATGTACAGTAAAAACAATTTGTCTCAAGAGAAAAAACCTTAACCCTCGTCTTGCAAAATCATGCATTACAAATTTTATAAAAATATTCACTTTTCTATGTCTTTTCAACTAGAGTCAAACTTTTTTTTTTTACATTTTTCTGTTTTTATTCTTTATACAAATTGTATTAGATTTTATTAAAAAATTGTTACGATTAAGAAATGTTTTTATTTTCTTAAAACGTATCTCATCCTTGATTCTGATAAACTGTCGCATTGTTTCAATCATGAGATCAAATATACATTAACTTTGGTCGTTTGAAAATTCATCTTAAAACATAACTTCCCCATTTTACACACCGATGTGCATTGTATAAAAACGCGCAACTTGAAATGTTATCATACAAATATGTTCGGTTGATTCGTCCTTGAATGCGATCGTATACATCATAGGATAAATTGATTTATATGAACAACAAAATTGTAATTTCAGAGACTGTCCGCTCTTAACTAAGTTTTAACTTAGAATAAAATTTTAAACGAAACGAAGTAATAACTATAATAAAACGGAAATATATAGATTATTTGTTGCGAGAAATAAACAACTATTACGTAGTTTTGATTCATACTATTACGTAACCAATCATTCAATTAAATTGTCTTTTTAAATGATGTCTTTTGAATTTTAAATTGTCTGTTTATAATGTAAATAATTTTTTTCTTACTAATTTTTAATTTTAATCGTTCGTTGTTTCGTACTTTCGTACTAAATTCATATAATGAAGTAAGAGTTACTAAAATTTGTAATAATAAAATATAATTAATCGAATCAGTAATATTTTTTAATAATAATGATTATCGTTCTACGCATTATCAATAATACTCTCATTTTTTAATTAGATATTAGATTTTATAATCTCCAAAAATAAATTTTATGATAATTGCATTGTTAAAGAATTTAATAAAAGCCATGAGAAATATGGATGGAGAAGCGAATGCTTCATAAATATTGTTTGCTCTAAAACATTATTACTTCATCACATTCAAATTCTATTAAACTGAATTTAAATCCAATTTATAATGCTTGGCACAAAGTTGATATTGTCGATGATTTAAATAACCTTGGAATGTTAAATACAACGACTACTAAAAATTAAAGTTTTTATAAATATAACATGAGCATTTGTCTCGTTTTCGGAGCGAATAAACAATAATTTATGTTCACAAATATTTTAACAAATGTAGAATAACATTTATCGCAAAACGCAATTCTAATGAGGCTTTTCTTTACAAAAATAAATGCAAACACGAAATAACAATTTATCAATAATAACTATACAATTTTGAGATTGATTTTAACGCATAAACATGAAAAATAATGTTTGATTTGAATTACAGTTTAATTAAATGATTGAATGCCTTTTTATAATTCAGTTGCACTCATCATTCAATAACAAAAGCTGGAAAACATGACATTGATTATTTTCGAGTTCAGTTTAAATTATAAATAATCAAACACAAACACTATTATGAAAAAACGGATTTTACACGTTAAAAAAATAAACAACTTACATCCAGTAAAGTATCAACAATGTAAGATCAAGAACAAAAAGTCTTATAAACATTCGCAGTATATGAAATTATTTAAATTTAAATTCACTTCATCAAATTTCAAAATATTAAATTGTATTTTACTTGGCACTATGTCTACAAATAATTACCAATAAATCAATGAAACATATACCAATATTTCAATAAAACATTAAACATTTTGTCTTTTTAACGAATATACTATTACAGAAAGCGCCACGATTGATGGTAAAATATTAGATCAAAAATTAGTTATGCATAACGAAAACACAAGATACTTTCTTAATATCTATATCAGAAGATACAAAGAATCGCAGAATGCTCAATGACGATGATAATAACAAACTCCTGAATCTAGCCTCAAAATAAATTTATCTTTAATTTACAATAATATCGAAAATAATACTTTTTACTTTTTAATGCAAAGTACTCTTTCTGATCAATGAAAAAAAGCTTGACTTAACCAATTCTTTTACTATGAATAAATAATCATGCATGTTTCAGAATATGTATCCCACAATAAATGCAAGAGAGGTGCAGTTTCTCATCAATTCAGCAGATGATTAGTAACCGTTAATCAGTCTATGAAATGGTCCAGCAAATGGTAAGTAGTCGATTACCACTTGAGGAAGTATTTGGCTTTTTACCTCCTGCATAATAAAGCGAGAAAGCTGCACTTATCATGCACGTATTATGCAATTAGCGTGCTATATAACATTGGATCCATGCTCCATTTATACATTTTTCATGCGTGTGAACGAATAATTTCAGTATAAATACTGAATACCCACTTCACAGGCACAAAAATCGCATTTAGTTTTTCCATTTTCATATTGTAACAAAACTTGGAATTTCTTTGATCATTTCCCATTAATTTAAAGAAGCATTCACACCGGTATAATAAACATAAATATAAAAGAAAAGAAACTACTATATTTAAGCGTAAAAGTGAATTTAATTGCCCACTTTGGATCAATAAATGGCGCTTTTGAAATTCTTGTACTTGCTATATTAGTCTATCTCTCTGTTATCAGAATTTTAATACTTCAATTCTATCGTACATTTATTCACAATATAATTTGCCATTTTACTTCCTTAAACTTTATAATAAAATTTAGGTTCCGAAAATAATTTCGCTTATTTAAGCGACAATAAAAGTAAATTAACGAAAAAACATAATTCGATCACGTATCCGACTTCACGACGCTGTGTCTCTCGTTCTGATTATCTCTGTCAAGTGTTTTTACATCAACATAATCGTGCGACGTGGAGCACCGCGACTCCTCATCTTCAATATTGTTAACATACGCGCGCGCAAATGCGTCAAATTCATCAACTCGGATTTTTGTTTTTTTTTTAAGGCGCTGTATGTTTGTGAGGAACTCAAGATCCTGGAGTTCAAATGCACTTGCGGACTCCTCGCGATCTTCTTCCACATTCTCACTTTCATTTAGAAATTCCTCTGTCTCTTCCTCGTCATGAGCATTTTCTTCATTATGAACTTCTTCGTCGTAATGAACATCCTCGTCTTCGTGAATATCATCATCAGGAACATATTCTTCATTAGGAACATCTTCTTCGTCATGAGCGTCCTCATCATGAGAATCCCCACGAAGAGCAATCTCTTCGTGAGAATCCTCACCAAGAGCATTTTCCTCGTGAGCATCCTCACCATGAGAATTTTCATCATGAGCATCTTCCTCATGAGCATCTTGCTCGTCATGAACAGTCTCTTTACGAGCATTTTCTTCGTCATGAACATCATCCTCATTACGAAGATTCTCGTCGTCATGAACGTTCTCTTCCTCAATCTCTTCGTCTATATCTTCGACCATTTCTTCCTCATCTTCATCTTCGAGGTCTTCTTCAATTTCTTCAGTTGCAGAAGATATGCTGATATCGCTTCCGGATGTGAAGCTTTCATCAGGACTTATTAATGCTGTTCTAGGTGGCGCTGATAAATGCGCTTCTTCCAATTTCACGTGTTCGGCAGATTCCGTATGGTCTGTTCGTGGTCCCGCGGATTGTCCTTCCGGCGTTCGACCACCGTGGGTGTAGTTATTGGTCGATTTATTACCTATAAATCGATAATTTATCATTAATAATTTGTTTATGATATGAATTTGCAACTAGATTAAATTACTTTATTCATGCAATTGTTGATTGAGTTGAAAATATAAGTCACCTGGTAATTATCATGCGACTTTTAAGATATTAATCTTCTAAGATAAGTATTGAAGTACATCTATTAATTTTACAAATTTAACATTTTAGTCAAGTATTAAAAACAGCAAATGAAAAGCATAATGTTGTAATAATCAATTTGAATTACTTACTAATTAGACGCTATTATATGCGATTTCAATTACAAAATAAGGCGTATTTATATTATTAAAAATAAAACTACAACACTCAGTTTTTGGCACTTCACATAAAAATAAGGACGATAAATTTATATAATTGACAATATTAAATGCCGTTAATTAAAGAGTGATGTTATTAAATGCATTGTTACATTATAAACGTTGTGAAAAATTTAAATGTTGAAAGATGATCGCGAAAGTTGAAAATAGAGGGTGCATTACTATTATTGTATTATCCTCTCACAACTAAATTGATTTTTAAATATTTTAAATCAAACCATTTTTTAACTATTTACACAGAGAATAAGAAATTAGTAACATTTGCCTTACTAATAAGTTCAAAACTGAATCATCTAATTAATATTTACAAATTTTTCAATAATTTTATTTTTATTATATTCATTAAGTCTTATTTTGTAATTTAAATTAACAACGACTGGTTAGCAAGTAATCTAAATTGATTACTACAACTTTCCATCTGCTATTTTTTACACTTGACAAAGAAATTATGTAAAAATATTGATTACTTTGCATACTTACATAGTGATATTTAAACATAAAAAACAGTAGGTAAGATAAACTACCGTATGAATACCATTGATCATGTAAAAACATCAAATATAAAAAGAAAATGAAAACCCAAGTACATTCGTAAAGCTGAAATTATTAGGAAAAAATATTAATAAACGAAAAGAAGAAGTAATAAAAACAAGTAAGCATTCAGTTACATTGCTTTCAATGTATTTGTATGCGAGTTTTTATTATTATTCTTTCGATAAAAATAGGATGATATTGATTCATTAATAATATGTTTACATATATATACAAAAATACATATAATTCTATACAATTTTATGTCTGAGAATATATTGTTTTTATCTTCTTATTAATAACAACTATATTAATTACTTTATTAAATTTATGTTCTATTATTTACATCTTTACATAAAAATAATTGTTATTTATCACGCATTACTTAGCAAAAAAAAACAAAAAAAAAACATTTCATATTTTATTAATTAATTTCAATTTCACTTATATTTTTAAGTGTTAAATGTATTATAATTGTTATTCGATGCGAATGAAGCTGAAACGTCATAAATGATCAAAAATTATTGATCGTTTCAATCAATTTTACAAATTATATTCTTTCCAAAACTTTAATTATTTCATTTTTAATTCAATGACTTATCGAGTAATAATACCAATAATGTAATAATATCAAGTAATTACCAAATAATACCAATATGGTTTTTATAACAAATCACTTATCCTTGCAATTCCAATTTTAGCATTTCACTAGTTCGTTTATATATCAACATCATAATATTAAAATTAAAACTTTAAAAAACAAAACTAATTACATATAAATCGATCCTTTCTTAGAATAATACGATGTTTTTAAATTGAATCTACAACAGAAAAAAAAACAAAATTAAATGAATAAAAAAATAAATTAGAAGTAAAATAAATTAGAAGTAAAATAAAATAAAAATTGTGTAACCTTTGAAGTGTATCTACGATAACTATTAGTTTGATTGCGACACATCACTTTTAACATTTTCCTTCTTCTGTTTGTTTGTTTTTTTTTTTTTTTAATTTATTTGTTTATTTTTATACAAATATTTGTAAAAATAAAATGAAAAGAACAAAATCAAAACTTCTTAAATAAAATATCATTCACTTTTCCCTTCGTGAGTACGAGTGGCCAACCATCATTGTAAGGGAGGAAAGCCTTTTATTGATGGACAAAGAGAAACGAACCTGCGAGCATCGCGTAGAGCAAACTATCGTCGCATTTTCTTGTGTCGTCAGGTGGCACTTTGCATGGTTCGTTAAGCTCTCCTCCAACTTCTTGGTTGAGGTGCAAAACTGTAACCTCGGGCTCGTTAGTTCGCCGTTGCTCGGAACACCCTCCGTCGGTCTGTCCACCGTCAGTCGGTCCGCAGTCAATCTGTCCGCCATCAGCGGCGGTCGTAGGACGCGCACCAGAGTGACTGGTGTCATCTGTCGGTCGGATATGACTGGCATCGTCGTCGTCGTCGCCGAGGTCGACGTACTGAATACGCCTACTGATGGGCTGTGATGCGGACTTTGGCAAGGACTGTGATACGGACTGTGACATGGGCTGGCTGAACCTGACCGTGACAGCAGCTCCTCCTGGCACGAGGAGGTATGACTGGGCTGGGCCGACATTGGCTCCGCCATCGGACTGTCGACCGCGGAGCTCGGACTTGTAACCCGTGAGACTCTGCCAAGGCTTGGTGGTGTCCCCGGGCTTTGCGACCGGGATAAGGAGCGTCGAAGGTGGCAACTGGCCGAGGGCACCGGCGAGCAGCGCCCTCTCGCGCCCTGCATCAATTTGATGAAGTCCACGAGACGTTTGATAGACTTCTGCGTTTTCTCTTGTTTGCTTATCAATTCCTGGCGCGTGCGATGCTGCAGCTACAAGTTAAAACAAATATGTCTCAGTTTTAAAGTGCAATGGTTATTATTCTTTTGTCGATATATGTTGCATGTTGAAATATTAAGAACTATTCAAAGATTAATTTGGTACACACAATTTAAATTCAAAAGAAAATTTGAAATTTGTTGTTATTACCTTTTATTGGACAGTCTATATATTAATTTTTAATGCTTAAAACTATTACTATGATAGACTGATGAACATATTTACCTATTTGTTACAATAAAATTCAAACAATATTTATAGATGATTTAAACTGAACAAGTTTTAAGCCAATTATTTAACTTCATCAGACGAATAATTAGAAACAGAAAATAAACGAAAAAGTAAAATTACATCATTGATCTATTAATCCAGAAATACTAAATAACAAAAATGTTTCAACATACAACATCGTTTTTTAACTAAATCATGCTTCTGTGAGTAACAATACAATCTGCGACTGAATAAATGTATGTGCTAATATAAATACATGAACAATCGAAATCAACTTCCACCTTTAGTGAAGTTTCGTCTTCCATCAAGAGCTTCGAAACAGAGAGTCAACTAACGACTCCATAGATAAATGAAGTGAACCAACTAATAATAAATGTTGTTTATGATTAAAGAATGCGTAACATCAATTAAGAAATTATTTGACGATCTGTCGTTGCTGAATGCAGATGGCAAACGAAACCCAAACGACCAAGCAATGACGTCTACTTAATTCCAAGTGCCGTCCAAAATATTTACATTTGCAATATACAATATATAAATATAATAATACATACAATACAAAATATATATTAAAATACGTGTACAGATATTAAAAGGGAGACCGAAACCTTGAACGATGCAAGACGGCATTTGTTCGATCTCCCAAAGGCGCAGCGTCACCTACACGTAAGCGACTTGGCATCGCCTTACGGTACTTTGGAAACAAAAGTATCGAACTCAAAAGCTTTGGACCTTGCGGGTTCACGATTAAAAAATGAAAAACAGACACTGATATTCGAATGAGAGATAAGGAAGTAAAGGACATTCCAAAATGAAAAGAGAAACCAAACGATACAAGGGCTTAGTATAACTGTGTGTATCCTTTTATCTACACAAGCCACAGGACGAACCTGGAGGGACTGGCTGAGTAGTTGCGAGCGTTTTTCCAATTCATAAACCTGTAATCTCAGATCCGAGTTTCGCTCGCGCAGCTCGTATCTTTCCCTCTCTTTATCCTCTGCAAGACATTTCGCGTTCATTACGATACATTGTTCGCAAGACATGAGATTGACTTATTCCCAAATGTTAATCAGACATTATTTATTAAAACATGTAGTTAGTAATAATATATAACTTAAATTTCTTTTCCTTTTTATCGAGCTTTCGTCAATCTCACGTTAAATTATCAAGAAAATGTAAGATGTTGGATACTGATATGCACATACCATATTCAGTCTTTATTGGCATAGGTTCCACTTTGATCGCTATGCATTTTGGACATTTTCTTGCAGGTGGCGAGACTATTGTGTGGCAAGACACATGATACTTTGATAAACAAATTTCACAAACTAGTAGAACACCTGGAAAGAATAAAGTTTTTATAGTAATGTATAATTACTAAGAAACAAATATAGTATGCCACCTTCACCTTTTAGTATTTCAATTTTATATGAAATTTTTGAAATTCTATATAATTAATAGAAATATCTCGTTCTAAACTTCATATATTACCATTACAGGACTTATTTATTGATCGCTGTATTACAGTCGCAAAATTGTGCGTGATGCATTAATATATAAAAGGCAATAAGGATAATATAATCATTTTAATATTTTTTTGGTTTGCCTTTTTTTATTGCTAGTTTATTTTTATATTCATCCATTGTTCAATTTTTTTTCTATCATAAATTTAGATAAAAGTTTCTAAAAGTTCAATCATATTTCATTACGAAAATATTTTTTTATGTAAAAACATTTTTTCTTTATTTTAATAGATAAAGTATATGTTTTATCATTATTACCATATTATTTTTAATATCCTGTATTCCTTATATGGAATAAAATGTTATAATATATCATTTTATAATATAAGTCTCAAATCTGACCAATGAAAGAAAAGCACAAAAATCGCCAAATATGAATAAGACTTAAAACTATGAGATCGCATATCATAGTTGCGCAGTGACCTTCTGTGTGGCAGAAGCAAGTGTGTGGAAGTAGAGTGTGTGTTGTGTATGTAACGTCTTATAATAAATATATATATATATAAAATAATTTAAACGCATAAACAAAATATAAACAAGAAAATAATCATTTCTTATATTTTTATTATAATATGTGTAAATTTTACAGTGTAGAACAATATTCAAAAAATATATGACATGTGTCATGCGTCATTTACATATGTATGTGTACAGAAAAGTATAAAACTAATCATTTCATCTTGTTTTATCAGTAATTGTTTACTACGCAGAGTAAAATACTATTTACAATTATTAAAAAGTACAAAAAGTAATACTTTAGTAAATAATACTGTTACAATACTATTAATACCGAAAAATGATCACAATTAAATATAGAGTATTGCACTTTTAGTAAACAAGATGAATGATATATCTATGTTAAACTATGTCAGAAGTTAATATTCGATAATATTGATTATAATTAGTCGGGGAATTCCACAGCCAAGGAGTTAATAAATTAACGTGTTTCATCTTCCATCGTAATTTGGGACTTGATAATTCATTTTTCTAGTCACAGCCTTCATTTGTAAATTATTTGGTTTTTGGGATAAACTAGTCAGCCGGTTGAACAGCTTTCAGCTAGTTATCTGACTACAAAATGGGCAGTCTGTTGTGAATTATCAATCACAACTTGTACTTGCTTAGGAACAAATACATTGGTTGATGACGATTTTAATTTTACGTCTAGAATTGAAAGCACGTCGTCGCCTTCTCCTTTCTCCAGTCTTAGTGTACGCACCTGGATTTTTGCATACACTGCAGGCTACGCCGTCCTTTTCTACTCTGTCCGTAGATGTTCCTGGTGGGACAGCACAGCCATTCTCCAAGTGAGCACTGTTGTTTAATTTTGGTTTTTTAGCAGAACTGTCCCCATCTTTCTGCTCGTTTGTGCGCGTTCTTTTTAACTGAAATAAAGAATAATTATAATTAATATGACTTGTATGCAAAACATTAAAAGTTTTAAATAAAAATAAAACTTTACATTATATAAAGAATTAAAAAATAACAGTTTATCTTATATTAATTGATACAAAAAAGAAAAGTTTTTACTTACACTTTTCTCGTAAACATAATCGTCCTTCTTGGTCGATTTTGTTGACCTTCTTCCATGGGGCTTCGCCAAACTCTTCTTTTTCATGTGTGTGATCAGCCCACACATTTCCAAAAAATGGTGCTTCTCCTCAGTCATTTCGAGGAAATCACACCCTGCCTTCTTCTCCTCGCATTCGGATCCATTGTTACTTTCAGTGGACACTGTCTCCACTGAACTTGGACCCTCCTCGCTGTCAACGGGTGACGGAGCATGGTTTTCTCCGCCCTGGATTTCTTCCTCCTCTTCTTTTACCTCAGGAGACTCAGCTTCACATCTCCTGGGCACATCGACCTCCGTTGCTTCATTATTGCAACTTTCTTCCATTTTGACCACTATTTGGTCCGGAAGATTGTTGCAATTTATCGACTCCACATTCTCAGAGTCCTTCTTTGCTAAACAACTGTCGTCGTTGTTTAGCAGCCTCCTTCTGAATTCAGGATTCCTCAGGTCTAATGGGAATCCATCCGGCAAAGCAGCAGCTTGAACTTTTTCACGTAGAAACGTGAAATTTTGTTTCTGAAACAATATAATATCAGTTAAAACACTTGTTACTGACCATTAATTTACAGTTATTTATCAATAAGTACAAATTATTTTAAGTAACTAAAATTTAAAATTACATTGACTTAACATTATTTGTAATTTTAACAAATTACCATTTAATTTTATTTAAATAGTTTCAATTAAATTAAACATTTAAGTAAGTAAACTTTATTGAAAATAATTACATATTGTATGAAGATTAAAAAAAAATTAATTTACTGGCAATTTGTTTTACAATTTGCCTCAAAAAGTTAGAAGAAAATATATGCCCAACAAGATGAAACTTGGAATAATTTTTTCCCCGTAAGTTAAAACCATTTTCGCGGGTTATTTTATTGATTGAGCCTCCTCTCCCGGGTGGCGGGTATCTTTCGACTTTGTTGCTCTTTCGTGCTGATTCAGTCCCCTTCATTTGCTTTTTCTCTTTACCCATCTCGCTCTTGCTCTCGCCCACCCTCCCCCCCCCCCTCTCTCTCTTTCTCTTCGTTGCTATGAACGAAGAAAGGTGGGAAAAGAATGGAGAAAAACAATGAAGAATGCCCGTGCAATAATACTCGAGATTAAATTTCAATTAGAAATTACCAAAATTCATTTCTTAATAAAAAATTATATTAATTTAATTTCACATTAAGAATCCTACACTAGATTTATTTGGATTATTAAAAAACATAATAATATAAAAAAAGAACTTTGAATAAAGTTATTTCTTTCTTATTTTCCCTATCTCAGAGTCCAGTTTTACTTTCTTTCATTCTTTACTTCCCACCCCCCTCCATGTTCCTTTAACTTTTTTATTTTTAAGTTCAGGTGCATAATTTATCAATTGATGTTAAAAAGTTGGGTGACAATTTTTCGCACAGTTAATGACGTTCGGTGTTGCTAAAGTTCGACAAAGTACATAAAAGTAATTTCATCAGTCAGTATTTGGGAGTATATAGATCGATGAAATTCGTTGAATAGCATTTAATGTAGCGGCGAAGTTGGCCTAACTTTCACGCCCGCGCATTCCAATTTGACCCTCAATTAAGCGGGAAGTTCAAAAGTTCAAAGTTTCACAAAAATTTTATTTTAAATACACCACTTCTGAATTGCATCAATTCATTTATTAAAATTAAGAATGTTTTTGTAATACATTTGTGGGCACTTTTAATTTACCGATACATTAATTTAATTGATTAAGCCAGTGCCATTAATTTGAATTATTCGTTGAAATTAATGAATATTAGCAAAAAAAGAGAAGATAAGTATAATGAGAAGAGGCATAAATGTGAAAAATTAATATAAAGTTTAGTTTTGAGGAGACTTGTATATAAGGAAACCTCCTCGCTAAAAAAAAGCATTGTTATATGAGAAAAATGAAAACGAATTTTATAATATCAGTGCTATGAGACACGTTTTGGAGTCGAAGTATGAACTGGCCTAAAGATCAATAAGATTTGCCTTGCTTCTTTTGTTACTCCAAACACTTAGAAAAATGTACAATAATGACTTTGTTAGCCCTACTTTGCATATATTATATATTTAAAGTAAAATAACATTTGTTAAAGTTAAAATTTAGAAAATTTCCACCAAATATATATTTGTAAATATTTTATAAAACAATAATGACTTAAAGATAAATGTAAAGTGCATTTAAGATTAAACATTGTTTGGAAAATTTTTAAACCCTTTTTACACATTGCAAAGTTCTCTAGTAAGCTTTCTTTCAAAACTCATTTTTCTGATACCAAAAGTAACCTCTAAATACTCAGGCAATTAAGTTTCAAAATTCAGCTATCTGATTAAAGTATAAAAAGTGCTTATAACAATGCATGAAAGTGATTATAACAAGCTAAATGTTTAATATATGTTGCATATTCTTCAAAAATGAATAAATATTATAAATTCATAATCATAATATGAATTTCACAACATTGAACTTGGACATAAAGTAATATTTCACATGAACAAATCATTAAAATAATGAATTAAATTAAAAATATTTTTATATACCCTATAAAATATATGTATACATATATTATTAAAATATATTATTGTACGTTAATAATCTGTTGTTTTTACAAAAGATGAAATTGACTATTTAATACTGAAAAAATGTCTATTGAATTATTCTCTAAATCTACTCTGTTCTAACAATATTTTATATATAACATTTTGTATAAGAATATAAATATTTTCAAAAATAGATAATTATATAAACATAATTAAAATTTACCTGCTCTTTGCCAAGATTCCTGATTTCCTCTCTTATTTGCATCAATTCAGCTTGTTTCTGTAAAAAAAAGAAAACCTTATTTAATAAAAATTATTTTATGTTCATCAAATTAACTACTGCTCTTTCAATTTCTTTAAATGTTAAACTGATAAGATATCTACATCTTGCTACAAACAAAAAAAAGCAAAAATGAAAAATAATTTGAGTTAATTAACCCCTAATTAATTAGACCTTCTAAATATAATAACTGACCTGAAAAGACTTTATTTCTCATTAAAAATAATCTTATCAATTTTTCTTGTTGAAAAACAATTCAATTTATTTTATATGAATAAAAATTAATTCATCATAGAAATATACGGTTATCTTTTCTTTACAAATTAAATAAGAATTCTTTTTAATTTTAATAACAACTGAACCAAATAACAGTTTAACCATTAAAAATAATTTGATTTTATAACTCTAAAAATTAAAATTAAAGAAATTCTCTTCTTATCATGAAAATAAAAAGTTACTTTGCAAATTGAAAATATCAAATCAAGATGAATCAAAGAATAAAGCCTAACTTCTATAAATTGATATAAACTGATACAAGTTTGGTGAAGCATAGTTAGGAAATCAAAAATAATTTAACCACGTGAATAAAAAACAAATGTTATACTCACTTCTTCATTATTTTCCTTCCCTTGAAGTTCATTATACAGCACCTGTGAAATAAAACAAACAATATTTAGAAACTAATTAAACTTAAAAAATGAAAACTATAAAACTTAACCAATACAAATTGAAACATTATCACAATATCATTACAAAATTAAGTTAACTTTATCATAAAAAAATTAATATTAAAAAAGTTACATAATACTGCTTAAACTTATAACAATTTCCTTTATATTTAAACATAAAAACAGTTAAATAGTTAAAAGTAAGACACAAATTAACTATTTTACATTAAATGAAAAGATAACGAACGATTGATAAAGCACTACAAAAACGTTTTATAATTGATATTCAAAAAAATATGAAAAAAGAATAAGAAAGAGAAAGATACATTTTTACTTTAAGTTAGAATAAAATGAGAATGAAATTAATAATTTTTTCACTAAAAGAAAGTTTTGTTAACAATATAACTGATCAATAAACAGGATAATATAACAGAATTAGCATAAATATGATTTTATGTTATGAACTGTGCCTATGATGGTAAAAAATTACACCGAAAGTAACAAACGATGGAAACAAGAAATTGTAGGTTATTATTATGTAGCGTGAATAACTTATTACCTTATGCTGTATTATCAGATTTCTTAAAATTTCGTCGTTGCGAAGAACGTTGTCGAAAAACTCGTGCGAGATCTGCATGATTTTTGTTTAAAATACTGGAGAGACGGGATCACTCACTAATCACAAGTGTACAAAGCTAAGTTAAAACCACTACTTTGGACTTCAGTGTTGCTACCAGCGCGTTACGCTCAATTCTGGCCAAGTTCGGGAGCGCTGTATACTTATACATACAATATCGGCCGTTACCCCCACCACTGATTCTTGCCCGCGAAACCAGGTTTTATCCCCACCACATTTTGATAGACGAATGAAATGGCGTTTTGAAACTTCTAACCTGTGCAAATTAAAAAAGAACAACCGATTCTCTTCATATGAGTCTATCTTTTTTTAGTTGAAATTGTTCAAACTGGAACTGAAATGTTAACAATTTTTTATGATACACCGTGATACATCATAATATTTCATGAAAAATGCTTCCAAGTAAATGAGAAGATAATAAAAAGTTATATATTCCAGAAC
>JABFPN010003059.1:0-19447 GCA_022817305.1 Leptoteleia sp. ZL-2020
CATTTGGTGTTTCATGCCGATCGATAGCCGATCGACGGCAAACGACATCTTTTTCTACATGGGTATTATTAACCAATCCCAAACCGATACGCAAAATGAAGCAACGTTACGGGATTCGATCGCGTCTCGAGGCCAAGCGTCGTGACGCGGCTCGGGCTAATTAACCGACCGCACGGCAGTTCGGGGCACAAAAGGGGCCCCCGGATTGATTTATCGACGTTGCATTTCCCGGAATCATCGTTATTCCTTTCCCGCTCCTCGGCGCATCGGTCATAATTCACGGCGGTCTGAAATTAAAGCGTAACGTTCCCTCAAAGTGCGCCCCGTGTTTTCACGTCGGGCTATATCGCCGCCGATGACGAGCGTCATCGTGAGAATGCGAGGCGTCCGCTGCGCTCCTTCGGGAAAATCAGACGCGCGGCACAAAAGGCCGAGTGATTTGTGTTGTACGCTATTCTTTTGACCGCGCGCCTCTGCCGCATCCCCCGCTCCCCGCCTCGCCTACCCGTTATCCACCTATCTCTCCCTCTCTCACTCTCTCTCCATCCGTCCGTCCTTCGCTCTCGCTCTCTCCCTCTCGCCGCGTCGCAGATATGGCCGGGTAATATACGAGCCCTGCATCTGTTCCCCGAGTGACGCAACGTCCCGCCATAGATCACACCCAGGCTTTTAGAGAGTGAAGGCTGTTAAGGAGGGTGCGACGAAGACGCGACGGCTAAGAGCGAGACGCGCCGAGCCGAGGGAGACGGACGGCCGGGCGGGGGTGCGAGCGAGCGAGACGCAACGGGTGACGTACTGTTGCCGTTAAAGCCCCGCGTACCGGGCGAAGGAGCGCGGCGCGCCCTCTGCCGGATCCGCAAAAAAGAACGAAGAAAAAGAAAAAAGAAACGCGCCCGCGAATCTATCTTCCCGGCCATTCACGCCACGAAAAATGCCTTATCGGGGGAAATAAACTTCGAGGGGCTTTTAAGGATAAGGAGAATTATGATCCTCGGACGTTTTGCGACGATGACGAGTCCGCGCCGGCGATAGTCGACGCGCGCGTGTCTCCGCGCGCAGCTTACGAGAGAACAGCCCCGGCCGGCCGAATTTATGAGCTTAGCGCACGATACACGGCCAACGGAAATGGGGCCCTTCCAACGTCTCCGCTGGAAATAATTGAATCGAGCGCGCCCCTTTTGCAAAGTGCGGCAGTAAAGTTATTACCAAAAGGGAAGATACGCTTTTGATTCCAATTACGGGCCTGTATTGGACAATTTTAAATGGTACAATTTGTTTGTCCGTATTTACAAAGGTTTGTGTGTAAATACACTGGACTCTCGTTATTGTGAGTGGATTGGGGGAAGTAATCCATTGTAGCGAGAGTTCATCGAGTTATCGATACCCTTTTCCACTTTGCAATTATTCAAAAACATATTGATATGTTTCAGTATGTTTAAGGTACTTAGGTTTGGGTAGTGAATAGAATTGTACCAAAATTTGGTAGAATATTATGTAAAAATGGTAGAATCCTTGGTTATACTTTATTTTTTTATTAATTATCCTGTTTTGAAATTTGTCTACTGTCACCCCTTTCCTTTGTACCACAATATATTAATTAAATTTGCAAAATTAAAGTTACATTTTGACAAGTTAACCATATCCACTTTTACATTGCATTATATCAAATTTTGATTTAATTCTGTTTACTAATTAACCCTGTGTACCAGCCGGCATTTTTTATACGCACTGAAGTATCACTTTAATACAAAAAAAAGTTAATGTAAAGTCATCGAATAATCGCAAAGGTCTCGGAATGTGAAAGTTTACGTATAGTGACATTGATCAAGGTCACATTTATTTACAAACCGATCTATAACTTATTCCTTGCTGCGAATACAATTGTACTCAACACAACTGGAAGCTTATGTATTGTCCAGTATTGATTTATACGCATACCTACACCAAGAACACTTTATTCCTTTCGCGCACTTAACATCTTAAAAAAATTCCTTAATACATCTCCCTCGCCTCTTTCCTTAATTTCTCACATATTAAATCAAGCGAACTGCTCCGAAATTGCCACACAATAACAAGACCTTTATTTTCCGATTGGCAAATTCAATACCGCGCAAACCTTGAAATGAAATCACATTACGTCAACCGACAGTGATGGACTTCCAAAATATTGTTATGATCGAAATAAACACGAGTCACCTTGAACTGTTGTGAGTAAACAACGGCCCAAGGTTATTGCCGTTTACCTAATTCCCAGCAACACGGTCAGCCTTGTCTCCGGGACATTTCGAAGGATATTTCGGTGGTGGAAGGAAGAAAAAAAAAGTGCAACATAAGCGAAAAATGGAGCGTCTCGTTTGTCGTCGCGGTGGCGCTGCGAAAGGTGCAAAGGCCGGCCGGGGTTGGGGTGGGGGGTGGGGGGGTTCGCTTTATCGGGGCACCCTTATACCTATTATTCCCCTCGGCGTTCCCTGCGCCCCAAAGCGGGTGACGCGGTGCGCGAATTAAAACGCCTCATAAATATCTGAAACAAAGGCGTCCCGCTTACGAGGGCGTACGTTTGAAAGATATACGGCCAGTTACGACGGCTCGCATTGGAACGGCCGGGGAGGGCGCGCAGGGGCCAAGTGGGCTTAGACGCCCGGGGACGAGGACAAAAAAATATAAATATACTTTATTAAGATCGGGATATACATATTTTTCGCAGCGAGTCTCGCAGGATGAATATATCCGCGTTATCCCCGATGTTTCGCATCGGTTGCCTTCCGCGCGAAGGAACGAAATTTTTTATCACCTTACGTTTACAGTTGGCTTGCATTTTTCAACGGTTTTATTCGGGAGGGTAATTAATAATTGATTTCAAAGGGAATGAAATCAAACTATAAGTTTTTTTTTTGTACGATTTTTTGTGTGTCGTAGTGCAGAGAGTTTTTCTGAAGTTAATTATACCTTTAAACTCGATAGTTCGAATGTTTATATGTACATATTATTTTTATTTATTAATCTACTCTTTTGTACTTAATTATAATAAAGAATAGAAACAATTTTCAACAACTTTAAGTTAATGAATATTAAAAACCTCGAAACATTGAAATTCTAATATAATAGAACCTCTGTATAACGAAACTGCGGAAACTTTAAGTTGTTGACTTGTTTAAGTTTATAATAAAATGTTAATCTATTAAATTTAGTTTTTAAGATAATATAATGTAATATTTAAAATGTGTAACAATGTAATAATAATTTTAATTTGATTTGTTTTAGGTAAGTAGTGGTCTCCAATCGTTTGAAAAGCGACCAGCCGATTCTGCTGGTTCCGGAGGGAGATATGCGCAGCAAGCAGCAGCCCAGGCCTTCTTTCCGGTGGCCGCAGCAGCGCGGCGGTAACATTACCGGTAAATACTTACATGCTCAAAATGTACGCGTTACGTTTATGCCTGCCATTTCTCTTTTTCCGAAAGAGCACGTTGCTATGAACTTGTGCATTTACCGCCCAGTATCTCAAATCCCACATTACGGTACTCCTTGTGTTTTACATCGTACTTTCGTATATGCAATTTTAAATTTAGTTGCGGGCATACGTTTTATACATATCCACGCATTTAATTTTGCCGAATAGTTTGGGTAACGGAAAATATTTATTAGTAATTGCTACTATGTTTTATAATAACTGAGGGATATATTTACATTCATAATATTCCTTATAATTTGATATAGTAAAAATTGTTTCAATGAAACCAGTCAGTAGTCACTAGTCAGCACTCACATTAGTCACTATTCGCGTGCTTTACCACCACTTTACATTGCAAATTGGGAAAATCTTGTTCTTTGTCAAACTTTAGTGTCAATATGGGAGGGGCGTGGTCTAAGTAACCTCATAAACTGGTGGTAACGAGTTCTATTCCTTTTCCCAATATTTTTTTTTTTATATTATTATGATCAGTATTGAAAATAAATTATTCAATTGAATGGATTTTCCGGCAAAAAATTTTAATTAAGAAAAGAATTTATTTATGCTTGCTAGTTATTATAAAACATAGAAGCAATTGCTAATAAATTTCTCTCGTTGTAGCGTGCGTCGATTTAAAGGGAAAGTGTATACGAACAGTGGAGTTGGTTCAATTGCCAATTCAGCGTTCCCTTCGGCTCGCTTGTTCGATGGTAAAAATGGTTTACAAGTACATTTTCAACGCTTTTTAGTCGTCATAATTAATACGGGAGGTTTTGGATTTTCGAAAACAAGAGCGTTCGAACTCCGGGTGAAAAGCATCAATCACAATCAGTCATTTTTCAGTTACTGGGTCATGCACGGGCATGTACGTTTGATTGACACGCGGCTCATTCACTGTATCTCTTAAATTATAATTAAACATCAACGAAATCCCCGAAAAATCACGCGACCGTGAGGCGCGAGGTATTATTCAAATTTGCGAATGTCCGGCAGTACGCATTAACAATCAAATGCCCGTCAGCGCGTTCGAAAAATCGCTTTACGTTTATTTATAGAATATTCATAAAAAATAACACGAAATTCGCGCGGTGCGAGGCGAAAGTACGAATTTATCAATACGAATAAGGATTAATTAAACGCGAGCATAATTATTAGAGATCGGGATACAATTTTAGTTTAGACAAGCTTTTGCTTCATTGAAATTTTTTTTTCTTTTGCATTACAGTAACTTTAATACAAACTGAAAGAATCTTCAAATTTAGTTATATATAGTTGTAATGAAAGTATAAGTTATTAAATGAAATAAATCTAGCCTGATGATATTTATATTTTAATAGTTAATGTAAGAAAGGATTAAATTTAAAAACTATCTTTTACGAATTATTCGTCATAAAAGCAGTTTCAGTTTGTATAATGTTTAATGATATTTTTAACAAATACATCAAACATGACAGTTTTCATGCAGAAATAGTGTTTTTTTTTAAATCAACTTTGCGGCGATCCTGCCAGGACACGTCGTAAATATTACATCGCGATCGATTAATTTTATTTTATTTGTTCCTTCTTTTTTTCTTCTTTTTTTTAATATGAACTAATTTCCAGTATATTTGTTTGATTACAAACGCCAGCTAATTTGATATCTTTCGATAAGCATTTTAATCTCTCGCTCGTTGTTTTTAAATGATAATCTCCCTCGACGTTGATCGAGTGACTGACAAGTACACAGGTCCTGCGCCGTTGGTGTTCCAACAGGTACGCCGACCTCCGCTGGCAAATTACAATTCATCAATCGATTATTGTCACCGATTCCACAATCGACTCGCTTTACAAATCGATAATTTATTGCGACTAACGAGATCGGTAATATGCCCGTCGATCGCTCCGCCCGAACGTAACCGACAAATCGCGTCGAACTTGGCCACCTTGCCACCGCAATTAGCTTCGAGTAATTCATTACGTTTCTTAATCGTTGCGCGTCACTATTGCAATTAGGTTATTCTCGTCGACGGTAAATTACAAAAGAAGGTCGCGACGTTTATTCGTAATTACGATCCGAAACTTGACTCGACGCGATGGGTCGAAAATGCGCAATTTTAGCCTGGAAACGATCGTTGCCGTTGGGCGAAGCCAATGATTAAAACATTGTTTGCTACATTTCTGCTAAAGCGAAATCACTATTAGTATTCAACAGCCACGCATTATCATCAGTGTTATTGTAGTACAACAATTTCACACTAATATCGAATAATGAGATCTTCTAAAAATTGCCTGGGTTCCCAACCAGTCGAAATTTCTACTTTTCCTATTTAAAATCTATTTATTACTGATAATTATTTATGGAACTTCGTTATATCTCCTTCAAGTAATATACACGTAAATTGGTACAATGCTTTTCTTTGAATTTTTCATTACTTTTGAGCCTTTAAAAAATTAGCCTTCAACGTGTTTTTGTATTTGTTGAATTTGCTCTCTTTTTTTCTTTTTTTCTTAATTTAATTACGCAACCAGTCCATAATTAAATGTCAAATTATGACGCGAGAGATTGCAAAGGCGACAGCTTTCTCGGATGACATCTTCTGTTGTGCAGATGCAAGTGGCGCACATGGCTCTTTGTGCAGCCGCCCCCGAACACTTTTTCTCCTACCCTTTTTTTTCTCTCTTTCCCCCCCGTGCCATTTCCTGCCAGTGGTCGGTGCTCGCGCAGCCCACCGCCGTAAGTGCAACAGCGGTCATTTTAAATCAATCACTCCCGCTTCCCCCCTCCCTCTCGGCCATTTTTTCCCTCCTTTTACAGCGCGATTTGTAAACGCAACGCGGCCTTAAGGCGCTCGAAATTCCCCTCCGTCTCGCTCGCACGCCGTGGCTCCCTTTCTTCCCCGTAAGGTCGTTACGCCCATTAAAGAGGCAGGTTGCGCGGATTGATATTCGCGTGGTTATAATTTACCTCGCGCACGTTGAAAATCGCTAATAACAAAATTGTATTGGTTTAACGGCGGCATTAACTCGCGCGATTATAATAATTATAACGGTGCGATTTTTCGCGCGGCTCAAACTGAACGGCTGAAACCGTTTAATTACGATTTCGCGCGGCCTAAGCGCGACCACAAAAGTTATAATTTATCAATTTGTTGCGATCACTTGGCAATTACAATCGAGCAAAGGAATCGTGATTCATCGGCCGTTTTTTTCTTTCTTTTCCATTTATTTTTCAATTTTTTTTTACCCCGCGTACGTCGCATTCTTAATCGCCGCGGCTATTCCAGTTGCATACATTAATCGCCGGCTTGCCTATTGAAATGATAATCTTTTGCGTTAAGATTAATGGTAATTAGATCGCGAGTTATTTTCGTAGCGGAATGGTTTCGCCGCGCGGTGATTGATGTCTTGATCGTTTCAATAAACCTGCAAGACAAGTGCGGGGCCTCGAATCATGGGCGTGCGCGCGCGCGCGCGAGTTGGTGTTAGTTTTGTTAGTTGGCGCGCGGCGACTATTAATAGTCGGGTCATAAAGTCGCTGGAAGAAAATTATATTACAATGTGGCCGAGACGGCCTGCTCTTCAATGCCAGCGCGCCCGAGCTCTCCTACCGCGACGGACGACTGAATCTGCCGCGCATAATTACGCTTATTTATCCGAAAATTACGGGCGCAATTATGTCGTTACGTCGCCTGACAATGGGTTAATTCGAGTTTTATCAACGCTGTTGGTTGGATACAATTAGCGGATTTCAACTGGGCAAGTTTACTTGCTTCTTTGTCGCGGAATCTTTTGATGTTTGTCGAAGTTGGAGGGAAGTAAGTTTAACGAGGGTAGATATTGTTATAATAGTTATTATTATTTATACGAAAGAGAAGAAGATTGAAAATTACTGACATTGTTAGTAAACTGGTAGGATATTTGCAAAATTTGAGAAATTACTATCTTAAGTTAGCAAAACTTACCAATTTGTTCACAATTATTCTTAGAAAGCTGTTCTTTTTACTAACTTAGCATAGTAATTTTTCAAACATTTTCCAATATAAGACCAGTTTACTAGCAATGTCTACCATACTATCTAAATAAATTTTTTGGTAAATCTTCAATAGAATAATCACCCTCCAGGTTCTGACACTCCTTCAAAAGTTATTCAGATTAAAATTAAGAAAAAAAATTCCTAATCCATCTCGTTAAATATTAGACTTCTAAAACATAAATTTTGCAAAATCTAACCAGCACTTTTTATAACCAATTTTTGGTATAACTCTGCAAATGTCCCGCAGATTGACCAGTCCAATCACCTAAACGATTTCAATATCCAAACACTCTACCAATTTATAAATTCCCGCGCGATATTCAATATAAAACCGTCACTTATTCAACCAAAATCGCATTGATAATTTTAGACCTTTGGTCATCCTAAAACTGCCGCGAATCCGCACGCCGTATCAATATTCAGCGATACCGCTGTTCCATTGCGGGTCTCGCGACAGACAAATAAATATTTGAGCTTGTTACAAAATGAATCTTAATTTAATGACAATTATAACCCGTATTGATCTTTCCGCTCGCCTGAATGGAACGCGGCGAAAATTGAAATACACGTCGTAACGCTCCTCTGACGCATTTGGGTGTTCCAAATGAATCCTTTGATTTCTCAAAATGGGATGCCTAACGGCCCAGGGATATTCATTTAAATATCTGTCAATATGGGAAGCTCGAGTGACGTTGAACGCCAACTTACATGGCCCCCGGTCTACCCACTTCGATTCGGTTTCGTGATAGAAGTTCAATTAGATACGTAAGTTTTTGTGACATCTCGAGCTTTTCCATTTCAATTCAAACCGGACCAGGGGCAGGGGAGAGGGGGGGGTGCAAGTTAAGGACAGTAAGTAAATGTTTTAGTCCCTCAAAGGGGAAAAAAAGGGGATTTCGGGATTAAATCCGATCGCAACAACCTGTTTACCGGGTCCCGGCAGAGGGCGCTCCTTCACCAGTCATCGGCCGTTTCGTCCCCCCCCCCACCCACCCCCTTTCCCATTGCTGGCACAATTAATATCCTCCTTCTTTTGTTGCGTTTTCCGCGGCAATTCGCCTGCCTACGCGGGTTCGCAACGAATTTCGGGCTGATTATTCCGCGGCATTTTCCGGAGTGACATCGGTCGGGTGGATTAAAATGCACCCGCGTCGCAGGGAGTAGATATTTGGAGGCCGCGGTTACATGCGGGGAGGGGCGACGTTGGAAATTGGTTACGGGGTTTGGGGGAAGTGTCACCCCGAGGCACCGTTGAAATAGCTCCGGTGCCTTCTTGCATTTCTGCCGCGTCTCACTGCAACCACCCCACCCCACCCCACCCCCCTACCTCAGCCCTTATGACTGCTTTTGCCCGTTCCCACTCCGCGCTCTTTTTTAGCTCCCATTTTTGTTTCCCTTTTCGTAGTTTGTCAGCTTGATGGCTCGCGCTTTTGTTTCTTTTTTTGTCTTTTTTTTTATTTTCCACCGAGCGAGGTTTTGTTTGCTTCGCCTCCTTTCTTCGCGTGTACGTGTGTGTTACGTAATACTTGGCCTATGCGACTAATACGGGCTTCCGGCTCGTTGTCAGCGTCCCCGTGGCTTGTCACTTTGGGCTTTCCGCGTTTTTGAATAAGGGAATACAGTTCGGATCCTTAACTTACAATGAAAACAGTTGCTCGCAAATAAGGTTAGCCTGTTAATTAGTCTTAATGGAATGTAGGTCGCCAGGGGGGGAGGAAATGGTCGCGCACTTCCCGTATCTCATTCCAATTCTTGTACCGGAAAACGATCCTGATTAATTAAATTACCTTCTACCTTTGCATCTTTATAGGGTTGTTTTATTTTCCTAAAATGATGTAGATTTGATGGTTTCTGTAGAAGGGCCATCTTTAGACATTAGCCTATGGTTTTAAGGGTTGTAAATTCGCGAATTTTATATTTGAATTCTATTATTCTTGACAGGAAATCTATGAAGGTTTTAGTAAGTCATCCTAGTTTGGTACCAGTAACTTGGTTTAGCTGAATTAAATGCATTTGAAGTGTTTATTTCTGGTTTGAAAAATTAGCCTTCTGAAATGGTCCTGCAACCTCGTTTTCCTTACTTCTCTTTTGCTTAAATTCTATTTTACAACACATAATCTAAAGAAAGATATAATAATTTTGTGACGAACGATATATTCCAGTTAATACGAATAATTTAAACAAAAATAATTTAACGACTCAAATTATTATCTTCTTACGAAGAACATGCAAAATATTCTGAAACTCCAAAACACATTTGTATACTTTTAAATTCCTCACTGAACATAAGTAGAAAGTTGATTATTTATGGAAACCCGAAGAAGTGCATTAGCATCGTAAATAATAATTCTTTATAATAATGCAAAAAAAATGTTTACAATTCGAATCCGTTTCTGTTCCGGCATCTCCTTTGGCTCGTAAAGTCGTCGATGCACACATCCTTAATTATAACTTTTACGATCTCGGGTCTATTAAAGCCAATTGGACTTAACATCGTCGGATAATTTGCGTTGATGCATCGCGAAGTCGAATGTTTTATTCGTCACAACTGGTTTTTAACGATCGCCTTATCTCCCCGAGATGATTTCATTGGTGAAATTGACGGCGTCATTTGCGATCGATCGTTTGACGCTCATGCGAGCCGATCGATCATTCGAAAAGTTGTGCAAATAGGATCAATAAATTAGGGGCTCGCGGCCAAGTCTCACCTCCAATTAGGGGCTCCACCGATGACGGAAAGTCGTGAATTAGCATCGGTCAATTATCGCTTTTTATTCACATTTAAATATTCAGATGGCTTTCTCAATAAAAAGGAAAGAAGAAGAAAAAGAAAATTGTGTGCGCTGAGAAAAAAAAGTAATAGCAAAACTAAAGACATTTTATATAAAATTATAGGTACCTTTGAAAAGTGAAAATTTTTACTATCAACAATGCTAAAAATAATGACCATGAAAAAGCAACTTTCAACATTTTTTCAACTCAAAGTTAGCACAATAATTTTTACACTTTATTATCATTTATAACAGGAATATTTACTTTTCTATCGTGTCCACAGATCGGTATAAATAATAGTAATTTATGATATTTCTTTTCACTCGTGCGCATGCAGCTCGCATTGAATTATCGTTCGCATTAAGTCGGAGTTATTTAATGTTTCACGAATTTATGTGTTTATGCAAAAAAAAAAAAAAATAATATAGATCGAAGGAGAACATTAGAGTTCGGTACGAAATTTTGTATTCCGGATAACCTCGGTAAATTGCCACCTAATAATCCGTCATTGATGATAAAGTTTGAAAATGTTTACCGGCAAGCCTTGGCGTGATTCAGCGCAACTAATAAAGTGATCCGCGACGGAAGGAGTCTTGTCTCGCATCAACTTCTGACATCCTTCTCTCGACTTGAAATCCACTTGCCAGGCATTCGAGATCGCCGTAAGGTCGGGGGTATCTGTGCGCGCAATTTATGTGTCTGTTCGCAAATGCGACGGTTCTCACACTCCTGCCCCCCTTAAATTTCAGCAATATATAATTCTACGTCGCCCGCAGTCAATTTTATTAACAAACGCAACGTTGCAATTAGCGGCGTTGAGAATGCCTTGTCCGTTTTGAATCGAAATAAGAATCTGAATGAGCGGTTTCCCCGCTTGGAAAGAAGGTGGAATTGTCTCGTAAAATATCATGGAATTGGAAGGTACGCGAGAAACTAATAAAAGTTTGTATATAATATTGTAAAGTTTTGAATTGAAATAATCAAATGCAATCGCAAAATGGAAAATCTTCGAATATTATCAGGAGCTATTTTTAATAAGAAAAAAAAAAAAATTGATCATAATGTAAATGCAAGTTCTTGTATTTTAGCATACTTTCGGTCTTCATTATTCGTCCTTTGTCTTCGACGTCAAATTCATCGTTCTTCAATTTTTGAAACCACTCATAAGTGGTAAAAAATTGCTAATATTTCAAAGTTACGTTTTGTCTAACCTTACAATATAACCTTTGACATCAAACAATTTTAATCACAACTTTTTTGTGGATATAAAAAAAGGCATTTTATACATTATTAATTAAACTTTATATTTTAAGCTTATTGTCCCTTCATTTGTAAATATAAATACAGCTAAAATTATATTGCAAATATAACCGAGTATTTCAATTAAATTTTTTTTCGTTCAATTTTTACGAATTTCGAGCAGAAACAAAAGTGTTATATTTCGGGAAGGGAATAAAAAAATGATTAATAAGATTAGAGTAATGGAGAAACACGTGTCAAAATAATGGAATAATTTTAGAAAATTTAGCGATCTGGGGAATGAATGGGTACCCGGGTCATACGATTCTAATGAAAATCGACGTTTATCAACTTTTGATTATAACGTAATAAAATGGTGCGATATATTGTTAGATCATATTTCATGTCATTGCTGACAGCGTCAACATAAAAATACATCGTTATAATTATATTACAGACGAATACGAAATTCGTTATTTATTAATCGTAAAAACTAATAAATTGTTTTCGTTTTAAAATCTATTAAAAATTGTTTTACCGAGGCGCGCGGCGAATAATTGATGCGGCCAAGGAGAGATCAATCAATCAACTTTTATAATTAGCAGACCTTTTATGTTAATTTAATCGATGTTAAACTCTAATGCGTATTTTATTAATACAATTATTTTTCATTACCGGGGGGATTAGTCGGATTTTCACTTGCCAATTGTCGTTGTCGATTTTCGACATTTTCGGGTCGGATACAAAAATTTATTAATAATTTCGTACTAATAATAATTGCGTCGTCAATTTCGCATTATTACACTTTATGATATAAATCACAAATTTCGAAATTGCCCGCAGTAATGTTTGTAATTTATTATTGCTAATTTATTGGGAACATCGTCATAAAAATGTTTTATTTCAAATTTAAGAAGACACGAGATTAATCGCTTGATTTACGATTATTCCGTGCCCTTTTTGCAATCCACTTTTGTGTCCATTTTTTGTAATTTAAATTCATTAAAATTTGATGATCCAATTTTACAATTTGTTTAAGATCTAGTCCGAACTGACGAGATCTGATTTATAAACTGAAATCTATTATAATTTATGTTAAAGTCACACAAAAGTATTAAGTAAAATTTATTATTTGATGAAACTTGAGATAATTGGATGTAATGAAAAATAATTTAATCCGTTCGTACCTAATCAAATTAATAGAAATTATCTTAATAATTATAATTACTATACTAAAAATTAACGTTATGACCTGTAATAGTCGAATCTGATCATATTTAATGGGATATATTATATCTATACCTGATCTAACTATACCCGATTACACGTCATTAGAACTGAATTCACCAAAATTCATCTGGTTCAATTAGAACTTAATTGGTGTAAACACGTATAATCCTGATTAGATATACCTAATTATATCTTATCTAAAACATGGAATTAAATAAGAACTAGAGAGAAGTTGTCCTGAGTGATTTAAGGAATTTAAGTGCGGTGAATTTGACGTCGAAGGAAAAGCACGTGGAAGGTCGAAAGTTCGCAAGAACTTGCACTTATATTATTACCAACTCAACAAGTATTTTCACATGGTTAAAAGTCATCGAGACTGCCAATTTATTTATCAATCTTTTCAATCAAAAATTACCCCTAATAACTTGTTAGTAATTTTTAGTCAATCTTTTTCTCTGTCTTCTGATCGATAATTTAAATATTTTTCCCCATCAAATCTGGTCAACAAATGTCCAAATGTTCCGATCGCAGACTCAAATCTCATTTGATTATTCGAAAGTGCATTCGACTGGCAATCACTTGAACGGACATTTTCGTTTTCACAACGGACAAAAGGGAACGAGCGTCGGCCTTTCCATCCATTATCCTTCGCCTATGAAGACATCGCCGCGGCGAAGCCGTAGAAACAATAATCTTATGATCCCACGGGGCGCGCAACCAGCGATTAAGACATCCGCGAAAACGGCTGCGAATCACACGCGTTCCACGCCGCGCGATATTATAATTACGCAATTACCTCGTTTTATTTTTTTCAAATGGCACAGGCGCAATCGGCGCCTGCGCGCGCAAGATTAACGGCTAGGAAATTTCGCCGTGCGAGCGCGAGAGGGGAAGGGGGTGGGGGGGTTGGTTGCGTCGGTCGGGTACTGCCGGCTGTCACAATCTTGAGCCCGCCGGGAGGACTGGTACGAGGCGACGCCACTCAAAGAGCCGCGCTGACGGACACGCCGAAGGCCGCGGTGGCCGCGCGTGCATGTTGGCCGCGTTAATAAGCGCGCACCGGTGTGCGGTTATTGAAACAAAAAACTCCCGGTTGCGGGCACTTTTTCGGCCCCCGCCGCCTGATGAATATATTTTCGTCTCGCATTTAATAGCCGTGTTATTAATTTTATTGCGCCGCAGTATTTTCGTGTCAAAGGAATCCTCCGTGACGGCTATTTAATTAGGTGGCCTTTTTTCTCCGCGCCTCCCCTCCCTACCCCGTCTTCCTACCGGCTATCTCTCGCTTTTTCTCACTTCTGCCCGTCTCGTTCCCAAAGCGTTATCTTTGTCCTTTTGTACGTCTGGTTTTGCCGGGTTATTTTTTCAGGCAAACAAAACCGTGGCCACTTTTGAGGGCGACACTTCGACGTGACGAGTTTTAAATTATCAATTAATTGTTCACGGGGAATCATTGTAATTTTGGGTTATTTTAATTCCAATTGATGGTCTGGGTTCTCGAATTTCAACGCGTTGTGGATTGATTGTTTCGGGGTTTTTTCAGGGATCTTTGTTTGTTCGAGTATTTAGCTGTTTATTATTTACTTCTTCTTGTTTTATATTCTAATTTTTCTTTTCATTTATTTTTCTTTTCGTTTATAAATATTTTAAATGTTATTTAATAAGTATCATATATGAAAAATAAAAAAAAAATGTTGTAGAGCCATATCTATTTACTACGTCATGTGGCTAAATTTGATAATTATATTACAACAAGTGAAATAATATTAATACATTTTATAATATAATAATTAAAATTTCATTTTTTATTAGATATGATATAAATATAAATTTAATTTTTATTTATATTTATATATGCATATACGTAGGGAAAAAAAATTTTTATTTTAAAGTAGCATTTCCCGCTGCTGAATTTACATTGAACGGAACAAAAACAATACAATGAAGTATACAAAGACATAAAAGTCATGTAACCACACGTTATGTCTCTGTTGATTTCATGCGTCCTATTGTTTTTGTCTTTTTCAATCTAGATACATCGATAGGAAATGTAGTTAAGAGGTGACTTTTTTCCTCCATATATATATGTGTAACGTTTCAACCTTTTTCATATCGCTGTTTCTATATTTTTGCTCGAAAAAAATGATTGTCTTTGTAACTAAATCGCTTGTTTAAAAGCATTTAGTTACAAAAAAATCAATTTTGTTGTCATAACAAATATTTTCAGTCATTTTTACTAGATTAATAGTTGGAATAACTAAATAGTTTCGTTTATGGAACTACATATTTTGTTATCAGAAGCAAATTAAACAATTGAACAAAATTTGTTAGTGTAACCTAATACTAAAATCCTATTGTAGATGTCATGACAGTAAATAAAATAAATAATTAAAATATATTAATTTAATTCATTGTTTAACATATTTTTAATTAAATATAAATTTGTTCAAATATAAATTAACTTCACTCAATAAATTTTAATTATTAGTTAAATTTAATTTAATTATTAATTGAAAATATAAACAAATGTTAACTTTAATTTACATCCAGTCCATTTAATTAGCTTAGCCATACAGTTTAACGGTTAAAACCAAAATAATTTGGTTTTATTTACTTTATATCAATTACCAAATATTAACTTATTTAGTTTTTATATTAAAAAAGTATTTAGTTAATTTAACTAGTTACATTACAAATTTTATCGAATTATCCCAAAATTACAATATTTAAGTAAAATGCTCAAATTTCAGAAGATATTATTTTAACAAACTGCTGTTAATATAAAATTTTTAATCCATTTCCAAGCATAAAATTGACATTCATGCCAATTTAATGAACAAATCGTTCTCCGAAAGTCTTCCCCCCACCCCAACTGAAAACTCTGAAATCGACATTCAGCATGTAACCTGAAACATTATTATCACAGACAAAGTCCATGCAAAAGGTTGATTCGTGAAACAAGGAATGAAAGTCCATTTAATTTTCAATAAAAAAAAAAAGAATAGTATAATTGAACGTATCCGTCAATGAGCCCCGGCGTTTTTTGCAATCTTACATCTTTTGTGGAAAAAAACCGATCGCAGTCGGACACCGAACAGCGATTTAATTGGATCATTTGAATAAATTGATGAAAAATGCAATTAATCGGTCGATCGGATTTAAATCGCGCGGCGGGTAAATAATTTAACAATTTCTTTATTCAGGAGGAAATAGCAATCTTAATCAAACGGCCGCGGATCGCGCCGATCGTAACACAATCGATGTTTTAATAAATGATTCGCGTTCGCGACTGGATCGCGACAAATTTTAAAATAGACGTATCGGATTTTTATTAAAGCGCGACTGAAATTTGATGATTATTCATACAGCGAAAATAAAAACATCGTCGGGCGATGAAAAATTAAAATGCGAATAAACCGTGCCAATTACGAAAATAAGATCGTAGGGTCAGGCGAAAATATTTCGCTCGATACCGCAGGAAAATTTGTCAAACCGTTGTTAATGCGAATTCGGGCGCGATTCTTATTTATCGTTTAATTTCGCCGTCGCGGAAAAGGGCCGGCAAGGTCCGCGCGACTGTTTTGGTTTTAAAATTTTGCAAGCTGATTAATATTCCGAGCACGTGAATGGCCGCTGCTTTTTTTTTCTTTCTTTTCGTTCGCGTGATTAATTATTGAACAAAAATATTCGGCGAAAATTTGCGCTGCGAGTGTTTAAAATTATTGAATTGTAATGATGATTACGATTTTACGCCCGTTTTTCTCATTTCATTATTGATATTGCGAAATGTTGTTTCGCGTATATCGTTTTAATGCAATTTTTGATTGTTTCGAAATCGTTGCAGGCATCAGTTTGGGCGATTTTTTTTTTACTTAATATTACATTACTTGATTTTTGCATTAAAAAAATAAAGGATGGGATCTCCAAAGGGTGAGGTCATGTTGAATTAAATTTCAGTATTTATTGCCACTTTTTTGTAGTTTAAGTAATATTTATCGAGGGTAAAACTAGATGGAGAAAGAAGTAATAGTAAAATTGAAAATAATTTATATCAATTTAGAGATATTTTTCAGAAGTGAAAAGTTTTACTATTTAAAGTAGTAAAAATGATAATTAACTACTAATAGTTACTTTATGATATTTAAATTTCACTATTATTTATAACAGAAATAATTACTATTTCAAAATATCCTTAAATCGATTGAAAAGATAGTAATATTCTATGAAATTTATCAGTTGGCTAAATAAAGTTTATCAGCCGTCATAATTTAATAAACAATCGGTGAAAATGAAAGTCGAATTTGCAATGCCTAAATAAAACTACGAGATTTCTAGACTGTTCCATCTGGCTACATAATTTTGCCTGTCTCCGAAGACCGGATCTTCTTCTTTTTGGAAGCGAAAACAAGACAACAGGGTCGTTGCGGAATTGAGTTATTTTTTCTTAATGGTAATTGAGTCGTCCGGGATGATTAATTTGATGGATTTATTTGAATTTTGATTCGGCTGGCTCGGTCAAAGAAATCAAGCCGGAGTGAATTGATGACGACGATTTTTCGGGCATCCGTTGATAAATGCCACTTTTCGACTATGTCAACTGCGCTGCTCGCTCTTTTTTTTTTCTTTCTCCTTTTTTTTTATCGTCCACGTAATGTGTTCATTAAATTTTGTTCGGGAATGTTTAGGCGGCCGATTTATTATGAAGTATATGTCACTTCTATATTTAAAAGGCACTATTTATAATGTGAAATGTTAGACGTCGGAGTCGCGACGAATATGGTCAATCCTCGTACAATTTTAATTTTCATTTTTCCCTTTTTTCGATTTCCTTTTTTTTTAGCTGGGCTAATATTTCGATTTAAGTATTTTATTATTGTCGAAAATAGAATCGCAGGTTTTCTCAATGATTTTTCTATATTTTAATTTGACGTCTAGACGCCTGGAATATTAAATTTTATAAAGCCGCCGGATTGATGGATGTTTTGAAAAATTTAAATTTGTGCAAATTTAACTTTTGCTATTAGGAGTTAATTCGCTTAAAGTTTATGAAAGATTGGCTCTTTACATTATCATTCAGTAAAGTTATTTCTATTTTCGTGATCAATGATCAACACCTTGGAATTGTTAGTTCAATTCTTCATTATAAAAAAAAAAAACGAATTGAATCCCAAGTAAAAATTTATATATGATATAATTTCTGTCACATATGTATTGATTTTTACATTCGACATAAAGAAAAGAAAAAATTAATTTTTTTAAGGGAAACCCACTGTAATTATACGGAGAAATTCATTGCCAAAGCTCAAAGTTAACGGTCAAATTTTAAATTAATCGTCAACCCGGGTGAAGTCGAACGCGAACTCGAGATTCGAAGCCCCGACAAGTGTCAATACTCCTACGCAATAAGCGCGCGTCTCTGCGAGGGATTCTTTTTTCTTTTTCCTCTTTTTTTTTTTTTTGCAACTCCTTTTCCGCGACGCTCGTTAAAGGCAGGACGACGAAGAGGCAGCCTCGCTGCCGTTCCTTCTCTCTCTCTCACTCTCTCTCTCTCCGGCGCGTCGCAATTAATATCCTTCCCCGCGACGACCTCGATCCGCGCGGCGCACCTGGTTCTCAACGCGCGAGATCTCATCAGCCGTGACAGGTTTGCGCGCGAAGTGGCCCGAAAATCGGACCGACTGATATTTATTTTAAGAACCGCCGCATTCGGCTTTCCTCGTCTTTTAATGTACCCCCCCTCCCTGCCATCACTGATGCCCCCCTCCCCACTCGTGTTACGAGGCCACTTTCGTTCGGACCCAACCCCCACTTTGGCTCCCTCCGATTGTCCGCTTTGCATTTTCATACGCCGATGATGACCACAAAGTGTATTCAATAGTGCCCCCGGCAAATTATGCTTTTAGTGGTATTAAGCTCGAGCGTGAAATTGCATGCCGGTTGAAAAAGTCCGGGCATCGAATTATTATTTTGTGAAGTGAAAAATTTTCTGATTGTTTCGGCTTTGCCGGCAATATTTTTCCCTCCCTTCTTTTTTTCTTTTTTTTTTTATTCCTCCACCATACCACATTATTATATCACTTTTTTTTCAGTGAGCTGTTTGGTCCGCCGCGAGATTGATGTAATTTTTCGCGCCGCGGTATTGTGGTCGTGGGTAAAGGAATTCCGAAGGGCAATATAATGAAGCGGACTTTGTTTAACCATGACGTAGCTTGAATTCGGGCATTTAAACTTCCATGATTAAAATTATTCCCTTGTGAATTAGCCGGTATGGTTTTCGTAGCAAAATCCAAAGTTTTTGTCAAGTTTTTCGTTCCCTTTAAGAGAGTTCTGATTGTAAATTAATATTTAAGAATAAGAATAGAATTTAAATTTAACATTCTCGCAAGAAAATTCTTGCAGGGACACTAAGAAAAATATGCCAGGAAAAATTTTTGACTGTATTTGAGCTACACGTCTTTTAATAAAAAATGTTATATTTATAGATAAAAAAGAAATTTTTACTTTTAAAAAATAGTAATTTTTATTAAAAGACGAACATGTGGCTGAAATACTAATTTCTTCTGTCATCCCGCGTGGAAAAAACATTGTGGCAGAGTCTATGGCAGCACTGTGGCTAAGGCTGTGGCATGCGGGAGCCCACAGTCTTGGCCACAATAAGCCACACATGTTGCCGCAATGGATCGACTGTGGGATGTGGCCAGGAGCCACAGTCGAGCCATAGTGGCTAACAAAGCATTTCTATATAA
>JABFPN010003060.1:0-19445 GCA_022817305.1 Leptoteleia sp. ZL-2020
TTTTTAGGTGTTAAAAAAACGCGGTCCCTAAATTCGCTTAAAATTGATTTAAAAATTCAGACTTTTTAATTGAATACAATTTTCCCATGTCTAAAAAATATGCTGAATCAATTGCAAGCATCAAATCAGAATTTACAGAATAATAATTACAAAAACGCTAACTCCGTGGCAGCAGACTTACTGCATTACCTTAACTTAGGTGGGTCACGAAACGTCTGGACTGGGTGTTCCAAAATTGAATGCCAGTACTTCGTTAATGAGACAAACACACAAATTTTAATAAGCCAGAAGAAGATGCACAAAAGTACCATTTAATTTTGGAACACGTCCATAGTAATACTGCCATATTAAGGCGAGTTTTCATATGTATACGTAAAAAACGCTGACCGATACCCAGGGTTAATTAACTGAATTGAACCAAAATTTGATATAATACAATGTAAAAATTAGAGAATCATCTGATATACTTTATTTGTCAAAATGTAACTTTAATTTTGCAAATTTAATAAATATATCGCGGTAAAAAAAAGACGTGACAGCAGACAGTAATCAAAAAATGATAATTAATGAAAAATAAAGTTAGATTTGACAAATAAAGTATATCCAAGATTTTACTTTTACATAATATCCTGCCAAATTTTGGTGCAATTCTATCCACTACCCATGCCTAGGTTTTTGACATGCGTTTCACTGATAAATCACCTTAAAGATTTTTACACCTTACGCCGCTCCTGATTAGTGTCGTTCTGCACGATGCGCAATCCATTTCTATTTTGTTCTATATTTCGATGGTAAGTGTAGCCGTAGGACAAGTTATACAACGTATGGACCTCGTGGATTTTTAACAAAAAAATAAACAATGGCAGAATTTGGTGATGATTTGTTTGATGTGTTTGATGAGTGCAATGATGACGTTGTCGAGCCGCTTAAAACTTTATCTGTCAACAAGAATAACACTGTTTCAGATGAGAAAACGTGAGACTATAGTAATGATTCATAGCATGTTAACCTCAAAGTTTTTGATTATTATTACAAATCCTTTTTATTTGTAGATGAATAAATAGGTAATTAAGTAACTTTTTTACAGGGAAAAAGTTCCAGATAATAGTAAAAAAAGAGAATTTAATGATAACAATGAGGTGGTTTATTATAAAAGACCAAAAACAGATGATCTGTTGGATATTAAGTAAGTATTAATTAGACTAATTTATTATGATTTCATAATCAATAACATTTTGTAGAATACAAATAATTGGCTTTGATCTTAAAAAAATGAAAAGATTAATATTTGTTTGCATCATGAATTCACAAACTTATTTATACATTTTTTTTAATGCAATACAATTAAATCTATGTAATATTTCTATTTTATAATCTAAAATTATCAGTGACAGTTACATAAAGTTATAAATTTAACATTATAATTTATAAAAATGCAAGACATTATTATTTCAGTTATAAATTAATTAAATTATACTTGAAAATCTAAACTTATTTATTTGGAAGACTGGTTTAAACATTTAAATTAATACATAAATGATAAAAATGCTTATTATGTAATTATACTTTTATTTTATAAATAACTTATAAATAATACTTTCAGTATAGAAGATTATGTAAGTGGAATAAAAATACATTCTATAGATACGGTAGAATCTTGTACTCATGAAGTTGCTATACCACCTAATCAAGATTATACACCATTGGAGCAAGTTTTAAGAAAGCCTGCAAAGGAATATAAATTTACTCTGGATCCTTTTCAAAAAGAAGCAGTATTATGTATCGAAAATAATCAATCAGTTCTTGTTTCCGCACATACATCTGCTGGAAAAACTGTAGTGGCTGAGTATGAATAAAATATTATTATTAATAAAGCTATAATTTTTATAATATCATATATTTTCAAGTAAATTACGAATTTTATATTAAATAATAACGATGTTTAACAATTGTTAATATAGGTATGCTGTTGCTTGTTCATTAAGGGACAAACAAAGAGTAATATACACAACACCTATTAAAGCTTTGAGTAATCAAAAGTATAGAGAATTTCATGAAGAATTTAAAGATGTAGGATTGGTTACTGGAGATGTTACCATAAATCCTACTGCCAGTGTTCTTATCATGACAACAGAAATCTTGAGAAACATGCTATATAGAGGTTCTGAGGTAAATAATTATAATAAGTTATATCTTTAATAGCTGCAAGGTTTGAAAAGTTTTTTGCTTTTAATTAAAAATTTTTAAAAATAATTTGGGCAATGTTGATGTATTATTGACACAACTCTGTAATTTGTATTTATTTATGTATTACAATGTTTTTCAAAGCTTAAAAATTAAACTAAATTTACTATAAAAAATAAACATTGTATTTAATTTAATTGATGATTGTTTTGTTGTTTTTAGATAATGCGTGAAATTGGTTGGGTAATATTTGATGAAATACATTATATGCGTGACAAGGAGAGAGGTGTTGTCTGGGAAGAAACATTAATTTTATTACCGGATAATGTACACTATGTGTTTCTTTCTGCAACTATTCCAAATGCACGTCAGTTTGCCGAATGGATAACCCATTTACATAAACAACCATGTCATGTAGTTTACACAGACTATCGTCCAACTCCTTTGCAACATTATATTTTTCCAGCTGGAGGAGATGGAATTCATTTGGTAAATTATCTTATCATATAAATAAAGTTTATACAACTCAAAAATATTGGCATGTACATTATCTTAATTTTGTTATAAAGATTATAAATAACTTAACAATTTAATTAGGTCGTTGATGAAACCGGTAATTTCCGAGAAGACAATTTTAACCGTGCAATGAAATGCCTTCAATCTGGTGATGCGGCAAAAGGAGATCAACGGGGTCGTAAAGGAGGCTTCCGTCCTAACAATTCAGGTCAAACAAATATTTTTAAAATCGTGAAAATGATTATGGACCGCCAGTTTGCACCAGTTATTGTTTTCAGTTTTTCCAAAAAAGATTGCGAAGCTTATGCTGTACAAATGACAAAACTTGATTTCAACAGCATTGAAGAGAAAAAGCTTGTTGATGAAATCTTCACTAATGCAATGGACGTCCTCTCGGACGAGGACCGTAAATTGCCCCAAATTGAAAATGTTATACCTCTTCTACGTCGTGGAATTGGTATCCATCATGGTGGTTTGTTGCCTATTTTAAAAGAGACCATTGAAATTTTGTTCGGTGAAGGATTAATAAAAGTACTTTTTGCTACTGAAACTTTTGCCATGGGTTTAAACATGCCTGCAAGAACGGTCGTGTTCACTGCTCCAAGAAAATATGATGGAAAAGATTTCAGATGGATTACATCTGGAGAATATATTCAGATGGCAGGAAGAGCAGGTAGACGAGGTTTAGACGATAAAGGTATAGTCATTTTGATGCTCGACGAGCAGGTCAGTCCTGCTATAGGCAAAGACATTGTGCAGGGTAAACCTGATCCGATTAATTCTGCATTTCATTTGACCTATAACATGGTTTTAAATTTACTCAGAGTAGAGGAAATAAATCCTGAGTATGTGATGGAAAGAAGTTTTTGTCAGTTCCAAAATCAGTCAATGATTCCGGAATTATATAACAGTAAGCAATTTTAAATTTTTTATGTTTGAATATTACTTTACCTTCACAGGATATTATAATGATATTCTAGAGGACATAATACATGTTCTCAAATGTATCAGATTTATATCTTAATGTTTGTTTAAAAGACTTCTTGTTTATTTTTAAATCATTATTGAAACATTATTAAAACAATCTCATAGATTATAATTAATTAAAATTTACATTATATTTCTAAACTTTTCATTTTTCAGGAGTAAAAAGTCTACAAAAGGAATGCAATTCCGTCGAAGTTCCAAAGTATGAAAATGCATTATCTTACCATAATATAAGAGAACAGTTGGATCGTTTAGGTTCAGAATTTAGATCATATTTAACAAAACCGGAATATTTGTTACCATTTTTGCAACCAGGAAGAATGGTGAAAGTAAGCATTTCTAGTAATTTATTTTTTCAATAATATTATACACTTGACTTCGACACATTTTTTTCTTTTATTTTCTCTTTCACACATTTGCTGAAATCTGACCAATGAGAAAAAAGCACAAAACTAACCAAATGTAAATAAGATTAAAAACAATGAAGTCGTATATTACAGTTGCGTAGTGACCTTCTGCACCGGAAAAGCGTAAAAGTCGAGTGTAATAAAATTGTATTTTATGAAATTTAGATTTAATTTAAAACTGTTTTCAAATTAGGTAAAAACTGAAAAATACTCCTTTGACTGGGGTATAGTTGTAAACTTCAGAAAGAAGAGTACCTCCAAAAATCCAACCATGAAGGATAGTACGATCACCATTGACATATTATTGCACATTTCGAAAAATTCAACTGAACAATCACCAGTTCCTTGTCCGCCAGGAGAAGAAGGTCAAGTTGAAATTGTTCCGGTTTCACATACTTTGATATCTCACATTAGTTCGTTAAGGGTATATTTCCCAAAGGATTTAAGACCCGTGGATAACAGAAAGAGTGTTCTGAAGACAATTGCGGAAGTGAAGAAAAGGTTCAAGAATAAGGACGGACCGCCTCTTCTTAATCCTATTACTGATATGAAAATCAAAGATGATAATTTCAAAAATATCATTAAGAGAATTGAAGTTTTAGAAGAGAGACTTTTTGCTCATCCTCTACACAAGGTTAATAAATATGAAATTTTTGTAGTTAAAGTATCTGAAATTATTATCTTTTGAAAATTGGAATATTGAAGTTTAGATATGCATCAGAGATTCTTTTCAAAATAATGTTAGAACAAAAGAGACAGAAATTACTGTTGTTATTGACATTATGATTTGCCTATCAAGTGTTTGCTACAGAGATATAAAAATAACGCTTAATACATAATAAGTTTTTGTTTTACGTATATTGAATAATTATCTTTTTATTATAGGATCCAGAAATGTTTGATATCTACGAAAAATTCCTCGTTAAAATAAAAAAAGAAGAAGCATTGAAAGATGCCATGGAAGAATTGAGAAAGGCAAAATCACTCCTTCAAATGGACGAGCTGAAATGCAGAAAACGAGTGCTTCGAAGACTGGCGTATTGTACAGCAAGTGACGTAATCGAATCAAAGGGTCGAGTTGCCTGCGAATTGACCGGTGCTGATGAATTGCTAATGACAGAAATGCTTTTTAACGGTTTATTCAATACACTGACAGTGCCCCAAATGACTGCTTTGTTAAGTTGTTTAATTTGCGATGAAAAATCTGCCGAAATGCCAAAAATTGCAGAAGAATTGAACGGGCCATTGAAACAAATGCAAGAACTTGCGAGAAGGATAGCTAAAGTTTCATCAGAAGCAAATCTTACTTTAGAAGAGGATGCATACGTTGAAAATTTTAAACCATTCTTAATGGACGTAGTTTATGCATGGTGCAAAGGAGCAAGCTTTTTGCAAATTAGTAAAATGACCGATATTTTTGAAGGTAATTGTTAATTATTAATTATGCCCTATGTTAATTACTGATAAACTGTTAGTTTGACAAAATATTATAATATGATTATCTATTTATCAAATAGCATAAGTTTCAATCAAGTTTACGTTGTATTTTTTTTTCAGGATCCATAATTCGTTGTATGAGACGCTTAGAAGAAGTACTGCGACAATTATGTCAAGCCGCTAAAACTATAGGGAATGTAGAACTAGAAAATAAATTCAGCGAGGCCATTAAACTCTTAAAAAGAGACATTATTTTTGCAGCGTCATTATATCTGTAGTTACAAATTTTACATAGCAATATCACTATCAATAATTTAATTCTGAAACGTGACTTGTTAACATTTTGTCTGTCAGATTTAATAAATTATATAGTCGATTTTTTTAAGGGAAACGTCGATATTTTTGTACATAATTATTATACATATATATATATATATATACAAGTACATGTAATGTACATAATAATATATTAAATGTATTTAATCTTTTTAAGTCATTTTATACTCAAATGTCCCGATATCATACAAGCGTATGTAAGTCGATAACGAACGATTGTTCTGTACAAAAATAAAAGCTCATCGTTAAAACATTGTTTCATCTCCTGTCCAATTTAGTTTTCATTCGATAAAAACGATTACGTTTGTCATATCTTATTGCTGAGACACTTATACATACACCAGTCAATTGTCAAGTGATCGATTTGCACACAGCAAGTTAAAAAGCAACCGATGGTATCATAGTCTCCTCGAACATGTGGTCAACAAGTTAAAGGAAACACATATGTGCCATCTGCTCGTAAAAAGACCTTGGCACGTGACTCGTTTGAACGGTATCATATATAAAGAAATAGAGATGCTAATGGATTTAGGGTCTTGCACTCGGATACAAAAAATTGTACTTTTTTTTTCAGACACGAAAAAGGAAATGCAGTGAAGATCCGAGATAGGAATGTACCGATGGTAGTTCGTAAAAAACTAGCATTTAATTTCTTTCAAATGAAAAATACCTGACCACCTAAAAGACACCGTTTCTAAAGTATTTTATTTTTATATTCAAAGACACAAGATGGAAGAGGTGTAGGCATAAAAGCCTGAGGATGTAAGTCGCGCCAGATGTTCGTGCCTAGCAATGAATTATTTTGAATCCTTGTCAAATAAACCAAATCTTCCGGTTAGGGCAAAAGCAAACCGAAAATAGGTTGTGGTGCACGCATGCCCGTTTTTAATATAAATGCACGCGTGGTCGATATAAATGCATCGACATTCCAAAATCAGAAAGGAGACGACGGTGCCCTCGCATTCTTCGAAAGTGACGTCAAGTTTGGACAATAAATAATTTTATTATACCCGAAGTGTAAACAGACGCGAGAATCTGCAACTATTGTGAAATGAACGATTATTGTTTTGCTTTGTTTTTTTTTTATTTAATCGCGAAATAATGAATTAACATAATGGTCTGATCCGCGACTTCTATTTTTACAGAATCCTCACGAGCGATTCACTTCCGGATTTCCGTATTCGTCAACGTCAATCAGAGACTTACAGTACAACTGCATAATTCATAACGTTTAGATTAATCGCTTGGAAAAGTATGCATTTATAATTATGGTAATACATGAACGGGATTTTTCACGTACCGTTTATTGATGCCAGGTATTAAATTGATCAGTAATCAATGATAAGCTTTTCGATATACCCTGTTACAAATAAATATTGAGAATGAAATGTTTCATTATTCCGGACAGACCAATAAAGTTTCAGATTTACTAATTGGTACCACTTTAAAATAATCTAATATTTCATTTATTTGACTTTAAGAATTTTGTAACTCCCGCCAAATTTTGCTTTTATTTTTCTCAAATACCAAGGATTCATTGAAAAGTATAAATTGTAACGAAGCAAAGGAAAAAAATTAACAAATTATCGAAGCTACAAATGATTAAAATTCACTGTTTGATTGTTAAAACTTACTGAAACTCTGATCAGACTTATACTCATTGATAATTAATTACAATTACGTATAAAAAAAGGACAGTATTTCCTTTTCATGCACGTCCTTAACACAAAATACTTGGGCGAATCAAGAGCACGAACATATAAAGAAATAAGTGAACGTAGAGCCACGCACGTTCAATCGTCCTTTTGCGTTCATGACCATTCGTGGCCTCGACCTTGGTGCATTGCCCGACTTCCAGTTTCATTCGCAATCTTTTTGCCAATCTGGAGGCACTTTTCTTCAACCATAATTCGCTCTGCTTTTCCATATGAAAGCTCACCATTTCGAACGATGACTTAATTGTAAGCGAATAAAACCAATCATTACTTTCATATGATATAAAAATAACAAAAAACCAATTTTAACTTTGCTCCAAATGTATGTCAATCTTTTCACCAACAATTCTGCTTTTAAAAGCAAAGGCACCAGTTTGAAATGTTTCTTTGCTACTTAAAACAGTAATTTTTTACTGAAAAACTGACCTGTATCCGTAACAAAGTTAAAAACCGTAATACATATTATCTGTTATACTTTATTGAGCATACTTTATAAAGCGAAATTCAAATGTATAATAAAATAATTTGTTAAACCGAAATTTTTTTACAAATTAAGAACGTCATTCCAGACTAAATCAAGATTACGATTTTGATACCATTAACTGCGCTTCATTTATGTTTCTTTGCGCTAAATACACAGTTCGAGTTTTTGATCTTTGCAATTTTAATACAATTTTACAAGCACACATTTGTGCCTGACCAGTCGAACTTTTAATTTCCAAACTCCAATTTAGCATGACACGGTTTCTTTACTATCTAACTAATAAAAACCAAGTCTTGTTATTACACTTCTATCATTACAATTTAATATAGTAATGTTTTGTATCCATTTAACGAAAGAACATAAGTTTTATAGCAGAAAAAAGTTGGCATAAAAAATTAATACCTTTGTTATTAAAAATATGTTTTGTATTTAGATAATGAATTAGACGTAATGAATTGGATAAAAATTATAATAATAAAAGTATAAGTTAATTAGAATAAAGTTTATTATTTATACATTGATAATATTCCAGAATCTACCAGAAATATTCTTCCCTATAAGGGATTATTTAATTAATGATTGAGATGGATTATTAAATCGCCCTACAATTATCGATAATGAAACGGTGTAATATTTAAGCATCACGCGAAGAATTGGACGAGGGCACTTTCTAAGTGCGATAATTGAATGCCAATTCCCTTTTTGTTCGAGCTAACGACAGGCGAAATAAATTTGCAAAGTTCACGACACGAGAGGATTTGCAAAGTAGCGGTTCGTTTCGCAAAAACGCACGATTATTAAGCTATTAATATGTTTCCCATGTATTTTGCGCAACTGAATTCGCAAAGTGAAAGTCGCTTAATAAGTTGTGCGGCGAATTAATTGAAATACTAAACCCCGCTGATATAATCGCGCGCGTATTACAGATATCATTTAATGTTGCGATTAGATATCAATTTGAAACAGTTGCTTTGCACAACACTCCAAGCTACACCCTTTTATTCGCATTTTTCATCCGCCAGTTTGTACGCTCAAAACTTCAATTTGTTGTGTCACGTTAAAGACAATTTATTGACAGCGCGAAAATCCAGGAAATGTAATTTGATTTCATTTATTTGCCATATTAATGGGAAATCGTTTATTAGAAAGACCTCGACGATGAATTGCAGTCATATTCGGTGCGAATACACTAAGAAAAAAGTTATAATAAAAATTATTATATCTTCTGACATTGAAGGGATAACATCTATGATGTTTATACAATTACTATACTAACATATTTTTTATATAGTACAGTAAAAATTTTTATATGAATTTGAAAAGTTGCCAGAATTTATGGTAATGAATATATAATTTTACTATATCATACATAAAATTTTATTCCAATAGTACGATAAATTAGCAGACACTGTAGTCAATACCCTTTCAACGCCAGAAGGTATGGTCATTTAAAATACAACTTTTTTCTCTGAGCTGGTTAAATAAAATGTATCATTTTAATTTGTTATTGTACTACTTATGAGAACGATGAAAAGAGAATTGGTTGACTTTATGTCGATATATTATTGTTCGTTAAAAATTTGTTTTTATTGTTTTTCATGTGCGTCCTATCATTTATAGTAAATTAATCTTGTGTTGATTAAATTAGAATTTTGAAGTGAGAATTAAAATCATTATTAGTTATGAAAAAAAAAACTTTTTTATTGAATTATCTTTGCATTCTAATTAATTTTAAAATAATATCAATGCATTTTTAAAAATTTTCTAAAAGACAAATATAAAAGCAAATGGTGCGAATGAAATTGAAAGTAAGTTTTAAATTGAATTATAAAAGTTAAAAACTGGGCCTTATTTTAATGGCACTTATAAAAAAGAAATTAGAAACAAATTTATAAGAAATGTTCTCATTAGTTTAATACTTTATCGCACGATAATACTTTCATATAATATTAATAATGTGACTTATACACGATGCACTAATTATACAAATTTTATTAATTACATATAATTAATAATTTATATAATAAAAATTTAACAGGCGTTATTTTTACATCAAATATTAATATATAATTATTAACAGTTGATAAAAAAATTATTATAAATTATTAACAATTTATAGAAAAAAAATGTTAATGGACTGAATCAAAAACTATAAATAATTTTGTTAGTGATTCAGCTTATGTGTAATTGTAACCCAAAATTAAAAGAACAAATACACAAAGTAAAAACATATATGAAATATTCATAAATTTTTAATTTTAAGATAAAAAAAAGTCTTTCTTATTATATAGTTTTGCTAACGTTTCTCGGTATTTGACATTATCATAAATGACACTTTATATCCTACCTATGTGGCGTGAATCATTAGTACAAAGTAATGATTGGAAAATAATTTCGTGCCTTAACCGTCCTCTTTACATAACATCGAATTTTGTTTCGTAATATAAGTAAATCCATCGTTTTAAAGAGGATCAAACACGTCACAGATATCCAATTTTTGTTGACATTTTTTAAATGAAATCTGTGTTCAATTTGTTAACATATGTATTTCACATTATAACTTATAATTGGTATCATTGAAGTATTGCGAATCCAAACACAAGTGATTTAATTCAAGACCTTAAATTATAACACCTGTGTCTTATTTCAAAACGCTCTGGGACCTTATTCCGAGCACTGTAAGAAAAAGAAATAAACCAAAATAAACAAACAAACAAGTCCAAAACAAATTATATATTAGTATCAGTTCAAAGAGAATATATCCCTTATAACAAGAAATTGCTCTTTTTAACTTTTTTTTAACCGTGTTTCAGATGCATTCATTTTCATTTTCTATATTCATTTATAAGTATAACATTTAAAACTAGTCCATTTGCTTTTAAAAATAGTAATTTTTATATTCAGATATACATCTGAAATGCAGTTAAAAGCAGTAATGTTGCCTGTCACTTGACATTCATAAAAAAATCTTAATAACGCACATTTAATAGTTTTAATGAAAATTTTCCGTTTATTGGACAGTACAGGGGCATTAAGAAATAATTTGAGGAGAATCGTAGTGCGTTATCGAAGCGAATAGCGGTCGCTGTTGATACCCAAAGACTCGTGCTCGCGAGGTGGGGATAAGGGGGACTACGAAAATTACGAACTCTGGAGGTGGCAAGGCTCTCCGGGATTTGGCATCTCCGTCTCTACTTTAACGTTCGGCGCACGTCGACTCGAGTCCAGTGGTTGTGTTGCTCCAGCAAATCCGATCTTCCAACAGTCCAGCCGCATCAACCGTAGCGCGCACTCCACTCCAGTTGTCCTTCAGTACGCACGTCGCGAGACACAGAGTGTTTTTATTCAGTGCCAAATTTCATTTCACTTGGATCCTTTTAGCAATGGCAACCCACCGAGCTGCCAAATCTGGCTTTGCCGCGGAGGCTCAACGCAAGGTAAGGGGTTACAATTACGATTATTCACAATTAATTAATTATTTCGTTATGTTGGACATACTTTTGGCGCACGAAAAGCGAGAGCGTTCTCAATTGATCTTCGTTTAAAATTGCTTTTTAGAATACTTTTAAAATGTTTTTGTCGCAAGGAAAGCGTAATTTCGTTTGTTGCAAATTGAAATAATTAATGTACTTGTAATCATTTTCGTAATGATTTCTTTTTACAACTTTTTGATTTTGCAATGACTATTTGTTTGGCATTGTTTCGTTCCGATTCCGTGATGTACTTTTGGGGGTTTTTGGTTTTTTTTTTGCAGAGCTAGCGTTCCCGTACTATAAATAGCCTTGTAAAAAATTAGCATTAAACGGAATGAAGTAAAATTGAAACTAAGAATATTGAATTCGGTTTCGGAAGTTTTCGATTTCAATTAGACAATCACCTTAAACTGAATTCCCTCGATGAAATCGAAATACTTTCAATTCCGAACACTTCCCAGACCGAATTAAATATTCTCGCATTCCAATTTCATTCTATTCCATTTAATCCCAACATTTTTTATACGGAGTATAATCGCGCACTCATTTTACTTCGTACTATGAATACTATGAAGTATTATCATCTTCTTATATTAACAATTTTCTGGAATTTTAATAGAATGAATATTTAATAAAATTACATCGCTAGTCATACGAGCGAACGGAAATTATTTTTTAACCGCGAAATTTTAATTCTCGAGAATAAATAATACTTTAAAATATGATTTTGCAATATTATATAATTATGTAATATTATCATTTGTAACTTCACTGAAATTAGCGCTGTTAACATTTCAATAATTGTTACCAATTTAAACGAATGCGCGTTACGAAGTTGAACGCGCTGTTTACTCCAAGCGAACATTTCTGATCCTGGAATGGTTCTTAAAGCGGGGTCTGCGTATATTTCTAGAATTTAATTGACATTGCGCATTATATCATGCAACACGTATTACATTATACCTGATTTGATAAAATGTGATGAACAATGCTGAAAAGTGAACAATTAATTTTTCTAAAAATGAGATAATGAGCAATTAATATACATGACACACTTAGTGGTCATTGCTGTTAATAAATTGGACGTGTTTTGACTAGTTTTGTCCAATCACATATTGAGCTTTTCTCTACCCCCAGACGAATCTTGACCTACTTATCCCAGAGTATCAGAAATCGCAACTACCGCGAATTTTCACGAGATTATGGATTGTTTTTGTTTGTGCACATTCCATGATTTCTTCTGAAAAAAGTAATCGAAGATTCAAACACTGTTAAATACGAATGTTCATTAAAAATTTATCGAAAACTTGTAATTAAGAATGAATTGATGTTAAAAATCAATTCTAATTTTTTATAATCATTATTAAACGATTATTACTCGAACCAATCATTCCTTATTTAAATTTACTTAATTATTCGAATGTTACTTAATTAAACATTACTTTATTAAAATGAAGTATAACAACCCTAATAGCAGAGAATATTTTGTCGGTATATTCTGAAAATGTATTCTTGGGTGATTTATATTTTGTTAATATTCCAGAAATGTACTATAAATATTTCTGGAATCGGACATGAGAATATTCTTGGAATATTTCTTGCTATAAGTTTTTTTTTTTCTGTTTAACTAAAATATAGTGTGGAACGCAAAAAAATGGAAGAAGAAATGAGAATGAAAGAGCGAACGGTTGTAAATACTACGTCGACATTTCGTAATACTACATAAGTGTGGAATCGTGTTTGAATTTGTAACCGTCGGCATAAAGTTGTTGATAAGCACATCGTGGGCAATTAGCTTGACAAATTCGCCTGAAACATTTCACTTTCTCGGGGGAATAATAATGTAGAGAAATAGATTATAACGGCCAAGCCACTCACGTCTTACATTGTTTGAAATCAAAACAGCGGTTAAACGCTTTATCTCGAATTTTAATCCTGCGAAATGATGTAGACTCAAATGACTCATACGCCGTGTTTTCGTGTTCAATTAAATTTGTTTGGGAAACGAGGTGTGTTGAGAATTGCAAACGGAACCCACGACTTAAATGTGCTTTGTTTGAGGGACATTTTTAGGTCAATCTTGAATCCTTTCATTTGAATCAGTTGTTTTTATCGTTATATTGATGTTTCAAGTATCTGCACCATAAATAAATATATATATATATATATATATATATATATTAAATTAATTAATAACATATATTCAGTTAATATCTTTATGTACCGTAATAAAGATGAAACATATATGATCCATCATATAAGAAAATAAATTCGTATATGGATACATAGACCATGTATATTTCATTTTTACTAGGCATATATGTATATAAATATGTATATTTCATCATTTAAATTGAAATTGCAAGTGTTTTAAAACTTATAGGCTCAACTAATTAAAAAATGAATTATTTTAATTTTAACATTTAACGATTTTGAAGTTTCATAATGGCAAAACAAAGCAACACAAATCAGAAACTGACGAAATACAAGTTTATTTTGATATAATGTATATTTAATTTTATTTTATGTAAGATGATTAATTATTGAGGTTTTTCTACATTATTATAGTTTTCTTGTCTTCGATAAGAATTATTATCAAAGGTTGAGACATTGCCTTTTAAATGAGCAACCTCGAAATAAAATACAAAACTATTATTCATAAAATGAAAATCAGCAAATTGGCCAATGAATTTAATTACACAGAATTATATCGATTATTTTGGTGGAAAGTTATAATAATGATCATAATTCTAAATAAAGGCAGATGGAAACTTATTCTCATTATGTTATATAAATGCTGTTTATGCAGAATTACAAATTCAATGTTAAATATAAGCCTCCGTCTGAATATGCTGTCATCGGTAATATTCATTTATATATTACAATAACCAGAAAACATAAATTGATATATTGAAATTTTTTCAGGATCACCAGATTAAATTTTATAGTAATATCAAGGGATATTAAGAAAAATCAATTAATGCAGATATAAATAAATATATGTATTGAAGAATATTAACTTTTATGTCATTCTAAACCAGCTATAATTACTGAAATAATTAAAATCTTGTTTTGAAGTGACTTTAATCAAGTTGGACAATTATACTAAAAAATTTTAAATTTACTCTAGTTTCTCTAAAGTGCAATTAACATATTGTTTTTAATTGTAAAAAGCAATTTATATATATACTGATTATAAAAACAGGATTAACTTTCAACAAATAAATGTAATTTATTAAGCTGAATTATAATTTTCACAAACACAGTTTTCACAGCAAGAAAACAAACATCTAACTGTAGATTTTAGTTGCAATAACATCCTTGTGCATATGTTCCTTGCATCATACTCAGCTGTGATTGGCCTTTATAGACACTGCAACGTCGCTGCTCTAAGGCCATAAAAAAAACAAAAAAAAAAAAAAAATAACATCCTTGTCCCATTCAGAAGAAATAAACCCTGTTGAAATACCCTTAAGACATCATTACACAGCTTTTTCTGCCAAATTACTATTAACGTCCCATCTACTCAAAGTCATAAATAACCGAGAAACTAGATAAATAAGATATTTTGTTACAAAGAGAAATACTTTATGAAAAATAGTTTTAAGTATTTGGTTGTGCTAAATACTTATGGGTTAATTAAAGCTAAAAGAACTTTTGTATTTCATAAATTACATATAATTTGCTACGGTGTTGTTCCATTCATAAACAGTACTGCAAAAATATAATTATTTCGGGTCTAAGAATTTTGGATCAGAAAATAAAATCATTATTTTATTATACAATAATAAACAATTACATTATATTATGATATACAAATAATAATATTAATGTATAACAATTACTATTCACTAATGAAAGAACACTATAATTTGTTTTTACTTTTATAATGTAAAATAATATAAAATTATAAACCAGTATATAAAATATTTTGTTTCGTGTACTTTAAATTTTACCTAGCTGCAAATATTTGTTTCAATTATTTTTTTTTACTTTCAACATTTACTCTCTTTAAGTTAAACAGAAAAAAGGAACTGCTTACAAAAATGGAGAATAATTGTGCAAAGTTTTGTTGCGGATTTGTACCGTTGTTTTGGGCATCGGGTGAAGGCGTTCCGTGGCAGCTGCGACCTTCCCTTTCAAATAAAATTGATGCAAACGATGGGAGGGAGCGACACGTGAAACTCGTCGGCCATGGTACACTTCTTCACCCCGTTGCACCGTTACATCTTCGCATTTCTATGACACATCTACGCGAGTCATGTCCCACTTACACAAAATCGGACTTCATAGCACAATATATGTCGTGACATTGGACAATTTTATTTCCCATTGCCGTGTTTATGTCATCATTAATTTAACCATAAAATAGTTCCGGCTTGCAACAATATTTTGATCAATGTTAGCGAAGCAAAGTAAAAAGGAAATCCTAGAAAAGAGAATTTTCTTACGTTGCACAATTTTAGAAATCCTAATTTCTTTTATTTACTCAATAATTTATTTAATCTTTTATATACTCATTTTTCAAATTCATTATATTATAGAATTTTTAATAAATTTAAGCATTTCTCGTTACCACTCGTTACTTTGTTAAAAATTGGCAATTTAGGAAGATTATTTCACTCAAAACTAGTAACCGGAAGTGTACGCCAATTGCGTCTAACATCACGCTAGTGATCGAAAATTAAGTGCATCCAACGTCGTAATACGCATTTAGGTTGGTAACAAATGTTTAAATGCTAAAATTTGTTGTGAAATGTGGTGTCATCTAATATGCTGATTATTAAAATTCTGAATTTAGATTAATTAAAATAATAATACCCTGCACATGAAGCAAATCGTTAACAATTGCAAAAATAATTTGTACGTATAATTTCATGTATTCTTATATAAACACAAATACCGCGTTCAAGGTTGTCGATAACATTTTACTCAATGTAATTTATGTAAACAAAGCATACAGAGTAACTTTTTCGTCACAAATATTTTGTGATTCTGTTTATTTTATAAGTATGCAAATCATGATTGACGAATTAAATTAATGTGCATAATTATTTATTTAATGGCTTGGTATGTATAAGAAAAATTCTTCAGAAGAGACTGAACACAAAGTTTGATGAAATACAAAAATATAATAATAAAGGTTGAAATAAACCTTTTAAAAAGTTATAAGTTTGGCACAAATTAGAATTTAATTTACTAAAATTTGATATGTACGTATATTCTTCCATATATATGTAAATATAATAGAATTTTCATAATTAATTTATAATTTATATATATATATATATATATCCATATTTGTATGCATACATTATCATGCAGGAAATGAATTTACTAATCCCCTTTGTTCGCTTCATCTAAATTCAGATAAATATTACATCATCGCAAAAGTAGACTCAATAAATTCTTCAAATTGTCATTGAAATTATGAAAAGGCATTTTTTTCCCGGAAAAAGTCTAATTTATAGCGTTTTCTAATAAATTATACTTCTGAGTAGAAGATGCAGAAAAAAGATATGAATGGGTCAAAGAATAGTGAATCGTTCTTTTGTCAGGATATCATAAAAAGTATCATAGATCCTATTAGAAAGAATTTTCCGCAAAAAGAAAATGGCATGTATAGAAAGACTTTGAAACCGATGGATTGGTTAATTGAATGTTATTCTTCAAATGTTAAAGACATGAATATTGCTTATGTTCCAGTTTCAATGCATAATTTACGTATGGTTATAAAGATAACACTGGTTTTTCCTGCATATTAGATAATTTTTCTTTCTCATTTCGTGGATGGAATTTATTCATTTCACAGTATCAACCGTTTAATTATAATTCATGATTAATTGTCTTATCTTTTGTTGATAAATTATTTCATTAGTTTATTGATCAAGTAATGTGGTATTTCACTTTGCAAATATGAATTTAAATTAATTGTTAAAATCATTAAAATCTTTCCTTATAATAAAGGAAGGAAAACAATTTTTTGTATTTTCTATTATAACAACAATATCATTTCTTTTGCCTAAACTATAAATATTTATTTATGATAAGTACTCCCATAGAATTTTTTTTTTCAATAAAAATTCAATTAATAAAAAAGTCTTATTATTGCATTGCTTTTGCTTCAATGGAAAACAATGAAAGATAAGTAATCAATGATCAATAATCAATGATAAATAATTGATAAAAAAGATTCATATGAATCAACAATATTGCAGGATTTACGTCATTAGATTCAATAATTTAAAATTTTTTGTTCGTAACACTATAATTTCAATTACAAGTGAAAAAAAAAGTATTCAATAACAATCGTTTAGTGTCAAAATTGCAAACTTCTTATTGCAAGTATATCATATATAAAATTTCCTCTTTGAATAGTAAGATAAAGTACAATATTTATAAATATCTATATTATATTATTTTGAATGTTTAATTTTAAACCATTTTTAAAATTAAAGAAGAGTTGTCTATACATGCTGGGTAATTTTATTACTCTTAACTACACTGTGAGAAAATTTAACTGTTTACTAAATGGATTTGGGTATATAACAGCTAAAGCTTATGTATTACTACCGGTAAACAGTAAAACTTTCTATATTTTTGTAAAAATTAAAAATGTTACCACCAATTTACCCATCTCGGTATTAACTTCTCACATTCTTGCTTTACCTGATACAGAATTTAATTTTGATTATTGATATTTCTTTTTCTTATGTTACATAATTTTTATTATTGTCATCGTTTGAAAAATACGCTGTCTTTCTGTATTATAAAAACAGACATTTTTATTTAATTTAATACTTGTTTAATGGTAATTAAAGATAAATTAATAAACACAATAAAATTAATTGTGTTTATTGAAAATATCGAGTAAAAAAAGTGTATATATTAGAAATGTACGGATTTCTTACTTCTTTTATATATACATATGTTAACGATTATTTAATGTATATTTTTTGGCGCCGTTTTAATCAATCTACAATTCTAAACAATTGCCTTTTAATCGACGTAATTTTAAAATGACCCATCTAAAAATATGTTACCTCTTGCAGATGGCGCACGTGTTATTATACCTTTAAATAATAGATCCAACTTGCACTGAGAATAATTAAATAAATTATACTATATCATTAATAACTTGCAGATGTTTGCATTTATGATAGAACTTCCCAATCGATATTATTAATTATATAACAAATATTATTATTTCAACTATATTCATCAATAAATTCATTCAGTGTCTCTTTATAATAAATCTATAATTTTCAGCAACGAATAGATACAATTATGGCAACAAATTTGAAATGTCCATGAGAATAAATAACACAGACCTGTTTCTGTGCCAATAGTGAAGTAATGTAAAATAAACAGTTGAAAAGCTTTCCGTCATAATATAGTCCCTTGAGCGTTGCACTGTACTCGTATCATAATATCACTTTGTTGAACTTGAGACAGAATTTGCCACAGATTGCAGTTATTCGATGAATGAAATTTATATTTCCTGTCGAGCTTCTGAGTGACTTACGTTTAACTGAATGTAAAATTACTACGCATTTGCATTATTATGTGAAATAGTACGATGCATAAGCCTGGATCCAACAATTGAAGGTAATTAAATATCACATAATAACAAAGGTTGACCTAACATTGACCCATTTTGACCAAGGACACTATAGTCAACTGTATTATTTGTTTATTGATAAAACTGACAATACCATGCAGGAAAGGGATAAAAAAAATGTTGGAATATAAATGGTGTGCAATAAATGAAAAGAAAAAGTACACTGAGAGAAATATATGGGTATATTTTACTAAGTGTTTTCGTAAAGTTGTGATATATTATCTTTCTTTTAAATAAATACTAATATTATTTCATATATTACGAATTACCAAGATCTTGGTAATT
>JABFPN010003061.1:0-19442 GCA_022817305.1 Leptoteleia sp. ZL-2020
CCCCCCCCCCCCCCCCCGGAAATAGTAATTCCATCGTGAATTTGACTACCAAAGATTCAGATAAAAACTGGTAAATCAGTTCTTCTTTTTTTAAAGTTTAAAGAAAATGCCAATACGATATATTATGAATGTATTTTTGTGAAATTGCAATATAATTGTTCAACATTCGCTTACCGACTGGTGCGTCACTACCTTTCTGTGATACTTAAATACGATGAAACAACGACACTACTGCACAGCTACCCTTAAAAATAAAAACTAACTCAAAATGCTTCCATTTTTTTACACAACAACATAATATTCATCTGTCCGATTCCAAAAATATGTGCAATATATTACTGGTCAAAAAATTATAATATTAATCTCTTAAAAAGAGATTATGAAATTTTAGTTGCAATAAGAAGATACAATAAATTGTCTTTTATAAATCTTTATGAATCTTTAAAATAAAATATTGCAAATGTTTTTGGTGTTGGACATTAGAACATTTTTAAGGTTTTTTAAAATACTCATAAAAATACTTAGTACTATTCAGGTTTACAAAAACTTTGCGAGCACTCGACCATTCTGACAGAAGTTATGATATCACACTGTTTAAAATATTATTCACACATTTTATCATACTTCAACACACTATATAGACTGACCTCTGACTGCTTGTGACGATAAAAATAAATTAATATGTTTATTGATATCAAAACAATTGACAGTGAGATTAGGCAATTAGTGAAAATAAAATAATCGATGAATTTAGTATATTTAGAAACTGTTAAAAAACAATACTTTTAAATTATTTGATTCAATTATTAATTAAAAATTGTTATTATCATAAACAAATAATACATCAAATTTTACTTAATAATTGTACTAATGAAAATTTGTATATATAATTAATAACACAATAGAATAATTAAATTAATAATTTTTCACGATATAAGATGTAGAACATTTAATTTATACATTCGGGCAAGTTATATGAAAATTTTACTGATTTTTAATAGGAACTCTGGTGTAATAGCAGGTAAAATTTATACATTACTGTTAGTAAGCAGTAAAATTTTCTATTATGTTGAAAAAGTAATATAATAAAACTAGCATAGCAAGTGCCCCCCGACTTCACACGAGGAATAGACGTATTTCCTCCTGTGGCACATACGATATTTTTTGTCACAAGTGCATATGAAAAAGTTATTCTAGCGAAATAAAAAAAACCTTGCGAAGGGAGAGAAGGCTAGTCAGAAAAATCCGCGAAGCAGGTAAATCCTGTGAAGCGGGAAAAAAGGGAATTTATTCACAAAAATTTATGTACTTTTAATTAATTATAATCATTTTTAAGTTCAATCCATGTACGAATCAGTACTTTTCGTAAACATTAGTCGAATATTACACTTAAATAATGTAACTTATTCACAAAGAGAAAAAAATACAAACATAAATCCACTTTCTCGAACAACAGACATATCTATTTATCGAAACGCGAATCGACTTACAAAGCAAACAATTATCTTATCAAAATGAGCTATGAATGAATTGAAATGAAAATGATAAAATCATAGCTCTACTCAATCATCGTTTCATTGTTTCAGATTTTGCAATCTATCAAGCAATTCATTAAAACTTTAGCCATTAAATCAATCTGCGGAATATATCTCGTAGCCAGAAACCTACAGACAGCAAAGTGACCGAACGTAGAAATAATGAAGAGAAACGATGTATCTGATAGATTCGACCCCCCCCCCCCCCAGAATTCGCTTCTTTATCCGTAAACAATAAAGTTCCACCAATTGAGAAACGTGCCCCAATAAAACGTTTGAGAGCGAGTGCAGTTTTTCATTAACAAAGTGCAAAAAATTCATATTATTTCAAGCTGACGTCAGCAGGACTGGTCTCTACAGTTAGAGTTATCCTCGGTTATTGACGACATATCAGCCCGGACGATCACGTTCTTTCTAGTACCGATAAAAGCCAAATGCCATTTCCCCACGACAACTGTACTCCGGGCCGTGTACGTACACCTTTTCTGTTATAGGAAAGAACAGTGGGACGCGGACGGGGAAGGGGGAGGAGGTGGGAAAGACCATGGCAGCGTGTAGAAGGATCGATTTCTATCGGCAATATCGCTCGTGACCGCATGTGTCGGTCGTTTGTTTCATATAGAACGTGACATGGCGGTCGATCGGATCATAAGCTCGTTCTCCCCGGAACGTGGCTCACTCTATTTCCCCTCATTTTTATCGCGAATAGCGCGATTGCTAGTAGTTTGATTACTTTATAAAATGTAAACGATGTGCCGAACAAACGCTCGATGCAAGATCGACTAAATATACGGTCCCGTATTATGAGAAAGTCAAATGCAACAACGGAAAGGTATTCCTCCGTCGTAGATTTAACATCGAACTTTGATCTTGCTGTCTTTGAATTATGGAGCAAACACCTATGTTCGTTTCTTTTTGTTTTGCAATAGAAACCAATTCGGGAGAATATTTTTATCGTATATTTTTTTTTACGTTACTAAGATGTATCGTGTAACATGCGAATTGAGTTAAACATGTGTGCTCATATTTTTCATATATTGTATGAAATATATATTTTCAAGATTTATATGTAACCTATATATATTTTTATATATACTATATATTTTTTATACATACCTTTTTATATGTAAAAATTTCCTGGGAAAAACGATCCAAGCTTTGGCCAGTACTGGCTGCCAAAAGTACTGGCTGTGGTTTATCGAAGTAATAATGATACAATTTTTCCTTGGACGGTCTTTTACCAATACTGCGCCAGCATATACATACAATACAAACAGTATTTTTACTGTTTCATTCCAGTACTACCGCAGTATTGGCAGACAATTGAATCTGTGTCAGTATATGTCAAAACTGGCGTCATTGTAGTTTTCACTTGGGTGAACCTGAAAATTTAAACAAAAATAATAATAAATCGGAATTTAAAAATACAGAATAATAAAATAAAACTTGATTAATTTGTTAATAATTGTTGCAAATACAAACCTTCCTTTTGTTACAATTTGATAATAACGTTTTTCAATATATTACTTAAAATGTTCGCACATAAAGCTTTAGGCAAAATTCGCCTTATCTATCAAAACGTGCACTGAGAGAAATAAATCGAAAGAAATTTCGGACTATACCGAAAAACCGTACCGAAAAGTATTTTCGATACGGACTGAAATACGCTGCGGAATAGAAAACACTCACGGAACTGTTTATTGTAACTGTTCGGAAATTGACTACTTTCAATGTAAGAAATGTTTAAATTTAAAACAAATTTTCGTTCCAATAAATCAGAAAGATTCATTCTACCTAATCTACTTTGGGGAAAAAGGGGAAAAACAAAAAAAAAAAACAATATAAAGTTGAAAATAAACAAATAGGTCGTGCGGTTCATATGTCCGTTTATTCTTACATTTTTATATTATTTATCGTTCGCGTTATAAATTTAACAGCACGAACCACTATTCAAAGCTCAGATTTTATACCATTTCGCGATAAATTGTAATTAGTTTTATTTTTATTCGAATGCATTAAAAATTTCATAAAATATTATGATTTCATTTAAATATTTGACGTGAATTTAATTATGATAAAAGTGCAGTTTACGGCCACCGAATACATTAAACGTAAAGTGACCTCTTAAAAATTCTCAGCAGGGGAGGGCGACTCCCCTTCCCCGGTAAGGATATTTTTAATACCATCTACACGAGAAAAATAAACATATAGAATCAACGAGACCATCAGTGGATCATATTGACCATACATTATTGTAAGGAAACGGTACTTTTGGAATTATGTAAATCATTTATTTTTAACAAATTTCAACTCGATAAAGCTTAAGAAGTTTGATTTTATATTATACTATTTTGGACTAACATGATACAGTATGTTGATCTCGAATATTTTTTCCTATACCATGCTTTCGCATTAAGTTTAGTACATGGCATACTAACTTTTAATGTTTCCAGTGCTAAGTTATTGAAGTAATGCTGTTTTTCGATAAGTCTTATGACTCCTTTTCCTCGTGTAAACGAACGGCTTTGCGATTTGTGAAAATTATAAGAGTAAATATTGATTCTCAGCGTTCAATTGCGTTGCGGCCATAAACTGCATTCTAACCTTACATTGAAATAAATATTTTGAGGAAATTACTTTTTTCTACGTAAAATATTTATAACAATCTATAGTAACAGGGCAACATTTTTTTCAAGCAATTAATGATATTATTAAATAAGCGAAACAACAAATTTATTTCTCAAAAAATTAATTTAATCCACGCGTTGATAATTTAACCACGATAATATTTTGACCGAATAAATTAAAGCATTCATTTTTAAAACGGAGGAATTTTAATGAGGTTACACAATACCTATGATTTATTTTGTTCAATAAGACGGGGTGACGTTAAAACAATACTGTTCTAATCCAAACATTTACATGATGTATACGCTATGGAAATTTTGATCGCGAATATAATATTCCCTTTTCTTCAATTTTCCGCTCTGAGCCTCGTACCCGAATCCCATCGCTATTTATAATTTAAAGAAAATTCACGTTTGAACAATAATTAATATTGTAATATCGTGCAATCCAACAGAATCTTCCATATATTTGCGATAAAAGAGGTATTTCAAGCGCCAGGGGATAAATCAAATTTCATCATCTGTAAACACAATATTAATCAAATACCGCCGCAAGTGTATTTTCGCTAAGTCAATATCGCGATCACTTTTTTATTCAAATCCACAATAGTATATTTTCGAATGTCGGGCTCTTTCAGAGGGAGGGGAAGAAAATAAGTAACAAAAAGCAACGTGCGATTTAAATTGAAAAATTTTTCAACTACTTCGTCCTTGTTTATTTTAACCGCGCTAATTGAAACGATACAATTGTTTTACATAAATTTAACGCGAAATCTTGCGCGCTCGAATTAAAATGTCGTTTCGCGTGTTAATGGGCGGAATTGTTGTTGGATTTAAATTTTCGACGCGGAATGCCGCAGAGACCGGGGGAAGAAGAAGCAGTTGATCTTGTCGCGGCCGCAACGGTGGCTTAGAATTAAAATGCTCGCAGGCATGACGCAATTCAACTGTCGTTCCATCGCCCGCGCGAACAACGTCTCGGACTGCTGACGAACCCCATATGAAAAAGAATTTCTATAAGTTGCCATATATGTGGCATATATATCCGGGCATATATGCAGGCATTTTCCTGAAAATATATGCTGACATATGTGCCACATATACGCCAACATATATGCGGTATATATATCACTTATATAAAATTTTTTCATGGGACTCTTGCCCCGCGTTTGCCGCATCGCGCACGATGCGGCGAGAAGAAATTGCACCGCTACATTTCCGCTCCCGGACCGTGCACCTGAGTCTCCTCCTTTCGACGGCCAATTTCGGAGCTCGTGGCCACGTCGTACGCCCAGTTTGATGCACGTCACAACTGAACGATCTTTCTTTAGTGCCATTCTTATGCCGGCACAACTGCGTCAATCTTCCCCCGGTGAATTCTACCAGCCATTGCACTTGGATTAAACTTAATCAACTTGACGTAAAAACAAAATGCGTTAAAGTTCAACATTTACACCTTGATATATTTTTATTGCCCTTTTCCTTCCATTTAGTTGAGAATTTCAAAAGAATTTTGTTGCACTGATTGCAGCGCACACAAAAACGATGATAAATTGATTTCCATGAAAAAATGTTGAATATTAAATGTAAAAGATATTTAAATTGTACTGACATTTCTGTGGATTGGATGAAATTGTTGTGTGTGTATTGTTAATTGTATTTTAATTAGAACATTATAGTTACGATTTTATTATATATTTAATATAATATCTTCTCGTTGTTTGTGATCGTTTATTCTTTGGAAAATTGTTGCTGAATGAAAAATATTTAATTGGTAGGTATGATAGCAAACTACACATTGTAAATTGATTCTCTGGATGTAGTAGAACTAATTATGTACATTGTTCCCTTTTACTATTTCATTTCCCGGTATATAGGTCATTTGGTACCAACGGGTGTTGTAACAATATTATCTATAAAGGATTTTTCTTCAGCGCATTTTAATTGATTTTCTTTAATTAATGCCGTATAATTGAGACACGTGATTTTCATCTTGTAACGAAATAAAAATTTGACCTTCTTTTAAATCCGAGTATACACTGAGAAAAAAAATTATATTAAAAATGACCACTTTGTTATGAACTTTTCTACCCCTTATGAACAGATAATAATAGTAATAATAACTGTGGCTCATAGTATAATTTTACAGTATACACGGGAAGTATGTTTTTTACTAAATCTACATTAACATGAAAAATACTACTTTCTAATATTTCTTTTTCCTCAGTGTAAAAGTTTTGTATATAATTTTTATTTTTAATGAAAAGATAACGGTTTTCTTTTTCGCATTTTGGGAAATGCAATAAACATAAATCCGTAAGTCTTAAGCAGTGATAACAATATTATGGCTGGTATACCCTGTGAGTACCGATACAACGTCACATAGGTACTACGTGATTGACATCGTGACGACATTACATGGCAAAGGAATCTGTCCAGAGCATGTGTTACTCATGTGACACGTATGCACTTTGCATACCCCTAATGTTATGAAATTGCTTAAAAAGTATTTTATATAGGTCTTAATATTGAAGAGATTTTATAGCACGACATATAAAACTATTAAAACAGTGTTTTTCTACTTGAAAATTGTTTTACATTGTATATTCAAATTTTTAAATGACTAGTATTTATTTAAATTACAAGTATTTTGCGATTCTACTTGTATAGATGTAATAGAGGAAAGCAAATAAAATCATGAATATATAATTAATAATTTTAAATTTTACAATTTTTTACAGTAATTTAACCTTTTAACGTTAATTAATCTGAAGTGAAAATAATTGTTACATAATTACTTTTTCAATGGGATATAAGATGAGATTTAAATTAGTTTCTTAATTAGAAAAGCTTATATTTAAAGAGAAAATATTTAAACAAAATCACTGTGCATTCATAAATGCATTCATAATTTTGCTTTATTTCGGGTGCAACATTTTTAAACTCCTTGTTTTCAATCTTGCCCTTAGATTCTTTTTAAATGTCCTTTTATACTTTATTTTTAAACTGTAAATTGTGAAAATGTGCACTTGAAAATATTAATGATTTTGTGCATCACTAACTATATACAGTTTATATTTAGAAAATTGAACAAATATAAACTTTGACGAATACAATAACGATAAGTTTGTTTCACTAAAATATTTCATATTTTAGTGAAAAACATAAAAATACTTTAAGTATTGTGGGATAAAGGACTTCAGTACGACGTCACAATTTCACACACTCCCGAAAACAATTTCGAAATTATACTGTCCAAAAATGAATGAGTCGATCATTTTATAGCTTATAATTTTACTCCCACTCTTCATTAAATAAAAAAAAAGATAACAAAACAATTCTGTTTTATTTTTAGTTTTATGTTATAAGGTCATTAACATGACTAAATTTATCGACGATTTAAAATTTGTTTTGAATCAAATAAATAATCCATGATCCCTGTAATCAAATAAATAATCCTTTTATTCTTAATTATTTGTATTTCATTCAGATGCGTGTGCATTTTCGATAACAAACTGCAACTTCACTTCGATCTTTACTTTTTAAATTACACAATAATGGCATAATTGTTACGTTAAAATATGAAAGTGTTAGTTTGTTTCTAATTGATATTAGAACATTGTAATTACTAAGGGGAATGATGAGAAAGTAATTGAATCAAAAGCTGCTCTTAATTTCTTGCTATCTAAAGGTTCTTTAACGTCAATATTTCACCTAGTCTGTTTTAGGATGATCGTTTAATAAACTAAATATAATACGATAATAAAACTCAACTATTGACAATAATAATATAAATTTCATGTCAACTTGAAACTCAGTTCTGTACATTTTTGAACAAAGATTTTAAATTTAAACCAAAAATTTGTTTAACAAAATACTTATAGATGTAGATTTAAAATGTTCTAAATGTTAATTTGCGAATTAATTGTATCCTAAACTGATCACTTTAAATCATCCTAAAATTGGTTACATTATATGTTTTAAATCAATGTTAGCGAACCATTCATCTCCTTTGCACTTTCAGGATTTAAGGTTATAATATAATTTAATTTCATTTCCAATATTATCCCGAAGTATACCATGTCAATTACTTTTTATAGAAAATCAAGTTTTTATACTCGTGACCTGTGCTTCCAGACAAAATTAGTGTTATTCTTATTTTATTTTGTATGAATAAGAGTTATATATTTTACCGCTTCCAATTTTTATCGCACTTCCCATTTAAGTTAAACAAATCTCTTCAAATTTCACATAAAATGATTTTATCCTTTATGCGAATATATATCCCAAAGATATATAATTCTAATATTGCCTATCGACAGTTTAATAAACAAAATTTAATATATTTATATATATTAACTTAAATAATAAAAATTAGTAAGAAGAACTAGGTATCCTCTGAAAGGGTGTTGATTTCTAGGTGAAATTAATAATTGCTGCGTAATAAATTAAGTTTTTAACATTCGTCTCGCAAGGTATAATTAATATATAAACAGCACACTTATATACTGATCTACTGCAATTACCACTATAAGTGTAATTACGGGAATTTTCTTGTACCCCAATCGTTTGACGTCTCAGTTATTGCATAAAAACCATTATTATACAAAAATTAGCTACGGTTAATTAAACAGAAATGCAAGAAACCATCCAAGCGAGGCGCGCATCAATTAAAAACTGGTAAATGGTACGGGCACAGTTTCACCAGTTGGTTTCCATAATCGGATGTTGCGACACTTTCATTTAAAGATTGGATCAAGTTCATGATCTTGGTCAAGCGGCGTAATGAAAGTGAATTGTTTCAAGAGCGAACTGATTCTGGGGAAAAAAGAAGTCGCCGTTTATATGGATGGAAATGTATTATCTTTCGCTTCCAGTATATCTTGTTTTCGTTCTCGTTTCGTGAAAATGCATATCACAGGGCGTCTTCTGACAAGTGAAAACGACGGAGCTCTCAATCTTCGAAAGACATTGATCTTATGAATGAGAAACTGCCCGTATTACAATAGCAAAACCAGACCAGATTTACGGGTTGGTATCGCAGCTATTATACTACCAGACTCCAATGTTCTGAGCGTCTGAACTCCCATTGGCTACGGTTAGCTCCAATTATCAATTGGCATTCAATCGAAAACTTGTTAAACAATTTATTTTCTCCGCGGCGAATCGACAAAAAAATGAACTCGCTAAATAATTTATAATCCCATGCACAAAAGTCAAGACTTCTTCTTTTCGAAAGTGAAAATCCTGCCGATTGTTGAATTTTATAATAGATTGTTATTAATATTAATTAGCGCGTCACTTTTTCGTCTGTAATACTGAAACGATAATTAAACTGTAATTCGGGTCAGGCGCATCGATCGCTTTGGATGTGGGAAATTAATTGAATACAATATAGTTCTTTGGACAAAAAAAATCGCGCACGAGTTGTGTCAGTTAATGCAATATCTTGATCACAATTAATATTGTAAACACTGTGCAAGTGTAATACAATATCTTGATCGCAATTAATGTTGTAAACACTGCGGCGATATATTCATTCGGAGCGATTGCTCGGGCGGAGTATGAATGTTTAATTCAAAAATGGTATGCCACTTATGAAACTCATTCGTCAAAAAATCGTTATTTGATATTTTTAAAATATCGTACATAGTGCTTCAATATTTCGCGAAGCAACGGGATATTGTATTTGAAAAGTCACGATCGAATCCGGGACCTGCGCGAGTTTTACATAACCAAGAATTTTTTCATGCATAATAAATTTCTCTCTCACTTTTAATAATTCTAATTGGAGAATTGGGATATTGATATTTCATAATAATATTCGAGTCCAACTATTACTTGAAAAAGAAGTGTTAGTGAAATTAGAAAAATCTATATTAATATTTGAAATTAGTTCAATTGATTGAAACTTCAGCGACGAGGAGTAATTTTTTTAAAAGTTTTATATTTTATATAAAAATATGAAATGTCAAAGATTTTGTACTCGTTATGTTTTAATTAAATATTAATACAACTGATAATAAAAATGTGAAAAAAAAAAAGTTAAAGTTACTGAAGTCAATCAAAGCTTTCAAATAGAAAATGTAATTTGACAAAAGCAATGACAAAACTTTCAACCAGACTATTAAGAAAAGGGAAATAAAATTAAGCAAGTGTAATATAATAACGGCGATTTTAATGAAATTCTGAGAAATTTATTGTAATCGCGTAGCGCTGATATTGTTTCACGTATCAGGGATATGCATTGTGTAATGATTACCGTGGAATTTCCAATTTTCCACGATAACGGAAACATTTAATTAGAACATTCGTAAATCAAGTTTGAATGCGAACAGGTACATCGACTGAAAGCCGAAATGACGTCGGGCCGACAATAAAATTTCCAACTTGGATCCACGTTGGAAGCGTATCTGTATTATTACCTGCGAAGCTTGATTGAAATAAAATTTTGCGACAAAGGTACAGTTATTATTTCATAATTAGCTATTAGTTTGCGAACGGGAAAAGAACCGGCGAAGGGTCTCGCTTGGCCGGATTGTGTAACGGATTTATCACGCGAGGAAATCATGAATCCAAAAACTGTTTACACATTATTTGATATCTACGAATGTTAATGCATTTTGACCGATCTGTTGGAAGATTGCAATTTAATTGTGCGCAAACAAATCGTCGAAAGAAATGTATATGATTTAACGACCAAAATTGTGGCCCCGCCGCAAATGCTGCGCATGACGTTAATCGCGAAATAATTACCGAAATTTACGGCAGCAAAGTAAACAATATCGGGGGAAAATTTGGATATTGTGATTTATTACTGGATTATTAACAATCGACGTGATAATGATGAATTTGCAATGTTAAATTATATATTTATCCTTTTGGGCGGTTCCACTAGTTTTCTAGTGTAATGTACGCGTGAAAATGTTGTATTATTTTCTTGTGTGTCTAGTGGGATTGGATATATGTGAGAAAACGCCTAGGTGCCCGTGCGCGTTTCCGTATTTGTCATGAGCGCAGCTATCTTGCAACAATAAAAATGATTTTGTAAGAACAGTTTTATTGTAGCGCCACTCATACGCTGTGGGGAATGTACCTTTGGAAGTAGTTTAAAAAAGTTTGCTTATGCCGAAAAGTGCTACGAGGCTGCGACGGAAAGTGATCCAGAGGGAATTCAGTTTTTGCTGCATTGAGATTCCGCTAAACATATCTATGGGCTATTGAAAATTTTAGTGCGGCGCGAGGAAAAACTTCGGAAATTTTATTGTTTCTCAACTCGGGCGAGCGGGCGTTAATGTTTAAGAGAAAATTAGAAATATACTTGAGGAACAATAAAATCATTTATTGTTTTAATATATTTGAAAACTTGAAAGATTGTACCTCTACGTACTCGCCTTTTAGAACGCAGTTCAACGTGTCAGTTAACGTATTACGTTTTAATAGTCTTCGGTCATCGTCGACTTCCGTTTCTAATTACAAAATGTTATACCGTTACTCGGTAACATCATTATTGACTGGATTTTGTTTTTGTTTTTATTAGAATCGCAATTAAAGTAGAAATACAGTTAAAAATACCGGATAAAATATTAGTGTACTGTGACCAAAGAAAAACATTTTTTATTATTACATTTACTATAAGCAATTATAAAAATTAGGAAATGTAAGAAAATGTGAATAAATACAAAATTATAACATACTCATTGAAATATATTAATAAAGAATATTATCTTATATAAAATTTAAGTTTTATAACAATAATAAAATATTATTCTCATTCAACTGCCTTACAAGGTAACTGGTCGTTATTATGTAATGTCTGAATATAATAATGTAAGCTTCAAAATTGTAAAAATGTAAAATTTATAACGACACATTATCTCTAATATTGCAATTTTAAGTTCAGAAATTTCGATAAAAAGATACGACTTTTATTTAAGGATATCGTGACAATCTCATAAAGTTAGTAATGACCACATTTAATGTACGTAACAAGGTTTAGGGGATGCATTACAATTTTTGTTACGTACTTTGATTCGTTGTACTAATCACTACTTTGATGTGGGTATTAAAATATTCAGATTTGTAAATTATTTGATTAGAAACCCAGTTACAAATGTGTTACGATCCAATATTTATATTTATTAATTTAACTCAAGTATCGAATTATATCAATTTAGGTATAGTATAAGAAAGGGACTGATTTTTCATGCCACAAAATACACATAAATAGTAATATTTTTCACACGTGTTACACGAGAAAAAAGTACAAGCCTTAAAGTATCCTTCTATCCTTTCCCCTATATAAAAAGCTCACTTTCTAAACACTTATTGCGAAAAATATCGTGTGCGTTGTAAGTGAAGAAGACGATTTACCTCATAGAAAATCGGTCAACTTCATTTTCGGTTCATGTTGTTATCTTCACTATCGTAAAATCACTTAAATTTCACCCTTACAATATATTATTATTATATATTTCTATTCATATAAGCTTACTTTCATCTAAAAATAACCCACTCTATATAAACAAACAGGTATATATATAGAATTAGCATGGATATTTATAAGAAAATGTTTAAGTAATTAAACAAAATCAGTACAAATTAATCTCTTCTCATTAAGCGAGGAGCAAACTGCTGCAACATAAATAATTTAATTTTAATATAAGGTTAAATTATGGTTTCGAATTGAGATTAATTAAGTACGCAACCAACGAAGTTATTAAGGTAAATAATGGCAAGGTGTTTCAGAATCATTATCGCGAAGTATTACGTTATTCTTAAAAGTACTTGAACACGTTAAAACTGACACGCCATCACTCGAAAGTGAAACCCATCGCATTTAAATAAAACTTTAACGCTCTCACCGAAAAAATATATTAGAAAAGTTATAATTTTCTGCCTCGCCTAATGTCATCATTTCAACGTATAAAGGGTACTCAAAGATATAAACGATCTGAATACCGAACCACGGAAATCCTCCTAAAACTTCACATATATTCTTTAAAAGCCAATAAAACATGAATTCCCATTTCTCGTGTCTCATATTCTATTTGTTTTATCTTTCAAAACGATATCCTTGCTCTTCTAAAGTTCGGCGTGAAGCAAGGGGAAAAAATAGGATAGAAAGAAGAAGAAGAAAAAAAGACTTGACGTGACATGCATCGACGTAATATTTTTAAACTCACGGCTTCTAGCATAAACTTGTGAGGAGACAAGAAACCGAATGCGTATTGCCAGAGTTCGGGCTAAGTTAAGAATAAAGTTTAGGCAGACTGAAAAATCAGCCAAAACCATTCGCCTTTTTAGCAACTTTTATTTTCTTCTTCAACAAAAGAATTTAATATCTTTCTTACGACGTCCGATTTTAAGACTGCTGATAATTGCGCCTTCCGCGAAATGATCGCAGAAGGTCATGCAGAATGCAAAGCGTTGATTATAACATGGCTTTGTAATTTATAATAGCGCCCAGGCGAGGCCGCGGCAAGAGCCGAGCATAAGTTAAAATATTCCATAATCATTCCACCTCTTGTATTTTACATGTACGCGAAATACCGCTGCCTTGCCTCAGTCATTCTTCTTCTGCCGCGTCTCATACTTTGTACTAAACTTCGCTTGGAAATAAAATTATAAGCATTTTCCCTCAGATAAGCATTTCCCTCGCACGTGTTGCCGGCAAAAATGCCTCTTTACGTAACAATAAAATAGTGTTAATTTGAAATGCTTAAAGGGAATTTCGTAATTATATGCCACTTGAACTAGAAAAATGTGAAAAATTAAAATTAAGCTTTTGTAAATGGTACACATACAATGGCATACATAAACCAAAAGTATCATTTAATTTATTCAATTACACGGCGAGCCAAGTAAGGTTGAATAAAATATAGGGAAGGTATATTACAAACTGCAACACCCAACATTTTCATTAAAACGATTTTAGATAATCGCGAAGGGAGAACGCTCGTTTTAACTAAACCAACAACCACAAAACTTTACGCCGAGTTGATCATAGAGGTGCAATAAATTAATCGAGTATTGCTCTGAATTTTTATCTTTCCGCCGCGTTTTCTCGGGCGGCGCGTTAGGAGTTGTGCGTCGCCTCCGAACCGGATCGTTATTCCGTATTAAAGTGCAAAAGAGGAGAAAGGTCCGTTAATCTTGACTTACTCGGCGGAGCCGGGATTGTTGCCGAAGAAAGTAGGGAACAGCGGTCATCGTTAGGGGTGCCTCCATATAAACGCGCCGCGCGCTCCGACCGAACGACATATAGTAATTTATTGCGTTCCAACGCGGTCCACAGGCACTTTGAATGAAGTTCGTGGTACGTTAATCCATTTAACCCGAATTGCTTCGATCGAGTTGTCGCGCTCGTATCAATTCGAATTGCCGCGTTATCCTGCACTCACGAGTGGCCAAGTGTTGCGTGTGTTTTTTTGTGCCGAAGCAACGTGTGCGAGCAATTCGTAACAATAAGCGGCGACAAACGAATTGATCCACGCAAAATTTAATTTAATTAATCACCATGCTTTCAGATACTTTTGATCGCGACGACCTCGGTCGTGCGGGGATATCGACATGCTAGGTATTACGAATCCGAATACAAAATGCCGCACAGGTATCCACGGTACGGACCACCCTACGCGGAACAAACTCGACATTACCGGGATTCGTTTCGGCAATCGCCGCACCCCTACCTGGAGGAACCAAATTACCGGGAGCAACCGCCGCCCTACCGAGAGGAAAAGCCGTATTTTGGCGAACAAATTCAATCGTACAGCGATCATGGTTCGTACTACACCGAGCGTCAACCATTTTTGAAGCACCCGCCGGCCAGCTACCGGGATCAAGAGCCCCTGATGTCTTACGGAAATCAACAGGAACTCAATTATAATTCGTTTCCGCCGCAGCCCGTCGACGACGTGGCTTCGAACCTTCCGAATCAGCAGGTGCAAAAAGATCGACCGCGCCAATCCCTCTCGTTCGGCGGACATTCCAGTTATTTGAAATTTGGTAAGCCTTCGGTCTTGAATTAAACATTCTGAAATCTAAAGAATTTATCTTTCAAATAAAATACAAAATAAACGATAAATTCACTGTCTAGGGTAGAATCTAAGTTGTTGGTTGACAACTTAATTAAATTGAATTGTAATAATAAGTGAAGAAGCAAATCAGATTTTTGTTTAAATGGAGTTCTGTAAAAATTAAGAATCAGCATTGAGGACTTAAAATTCTATCTAACTACAATATTTTAAATTACATTGAACATACCTTCGAGTTGAGTATACACGTATATAACATATACACTTCCAATACGTGTTCTCATATCAATGTTAACCTGTGATAAAGTGAGTTCGTAAGGTTGATGCAATTTGTGTAAAGACAATTGTGAGCCTTAACGACTGACAATTTATTGTGTATCTGTCAGGGAATCATGCGCTTGGTTTTGCCTCGGTGCCTATAAAGTCGACTTCATCGGATAACAATGAAATACCATCGCCGTCCTCGACTGCAACGTCAACTATAGCCACTACTAGTGTTCCAGTCGCGCATGCGAATGTCCAGAATAACACTTCCCAAGTTCTACAATCAGGAACAGAAATGGCTCAACCTATGATAGAATCAAATACACCGAACGTGGAAGTTTCGAAGGTGAACGCCTTATTTTTATACTAGCATAAAAGAAGATGAGATAAAAGACTGATATAAATTTATGACAGCTTTTATTACTAATTTTCGCTGCAGACATAGTGTAAACCTTAAGATACACGCACAACTGTTCGGGAGTATTATTTCATTTTATATCGAGGGGCAGTAAAAAGGAGATACAAATAAATATTCTGCGCTTTCACTTTGAATGAAATTGTTTAAGGGTGAAATTTATTATTATTATTCTTTATTTGCGGATTCGTAATCTTGCAAAATGATAGATGTTGACAAGCAAAGTATCAAATTTATATTACATTTATATTAACTATATGATTTATAATCTAGTTTCGATAAATGGTAATGCTAACTTAATATTTCAGGGAGAGAAGTGTATATTTTTAATATACGTTCGTGTATTTCATACGCTCCCACATTATAAAACTAGTAATGAAATTTTTTTAAGGGAAATATTATCATTATTATATATATATATATATTACCTTTTACGTTGAATATTTGTCCAAGTCAGAATCCTTCACTTACACTTATTTTCAATAACTCCGAACCTACTCTTCTAAAATGAAACAAAGAATCCCAAATTTCGAGTAACTGTTTACAATTTCACCTTGAATATTTCTGAGACTGTTAAAATGAATCGCTTTTTAACTGCAACATTAAAATAATCATTACATTCAATGAACTTGCAGAATAACGTTGAAACGTCTATCAGTCCTATGAGCGTTGAAACAAGCAAACCGATGATTATGACGCCAACTCTCGCCCCGGCGCCGAAAACGCTGAGCCCAGTGTTATCTTCGGCGACTCCCATCATGATGATGCCGCCGCAAATGAAAAGATTGCCCTTCGGAATCAGGTAATTGGATCTAAAATTTGCCTGCAATTACAACGTGTTGCCCGGGCAACGTGGAACAGCCGTAACCATAAAATACTTAATCCGGAACGCACGAAAATCCACACACACTGCCTACATTATGGGAATAAAATGTTCATTATGAAATTATAGCTTGCCCGTGACGGGATTCGCGGCGCAAAATGCATACATGCGTGGAGGGCCAGATGTTCGCTATAATCATCAGCTGGAGGAGTCAAAGGGCTACCAACCCTTTGAGTTCCAGCAATCGGCTGTACCAGAGATGTTGAGCTACATGCTGCCGCCCCAGCAGATGAGTACGCCGGTGAAATTCACCCTACCGACCCTGCCGATTTCCTCCCTGTCAGCGTCAGCCTCTTCGCCTCTGGAGGCCATTAAATTCGTACCATCGAGCATACCCAAGTTGACATTCATAAATCATGGCGCGATTCATCCGCAAACTTCGCTGTCATTAGGTAACAAGATTAACCGAGTTTTCCCATAAGACGTCTATCCTCCAACTTTTATCATACTCTCAATTAAGGCAACTTTTCCTGGAACGACCGACCCTACGATTTTGGACCGAAGATTCGGATAAAAAAAATTCGAATTAATAATAGCGTTTTTCTTTTGCAGCCTCCGCCTTTCCCGTCGGCGAGTTTGGACAAAACACCGTGCAATTAGGACAAATTGGACAACTGGATGCCCAAAGGCAAGACGTTTTACAGGGTATGGAAACATTAAGCACGAGTTAATCCGACAATTTAATTCTCGTTCAAAATAACCTGCAAGCCATTAGAGTAAATACGTATTACAGGATTGCACCTAGATTTGGATGGTTTCGGTGGAATAGGCGGAATAAATTATGGAGCGCAAGCCAGTAATTCTATCTCGAAGCCGGCAGTTTTGGGTATTGCAAAACTAGGTTTAAGTCTTCCGGAAGCATCGCGCTCGATAATTCCTACTTTTACTAAGGTAAGTGCACATCCTCCCTCTTCATAATCTCTCTAAGTAATTCTGATACCGTGTATTTAAAGTCGCAATTAAAACTATATTAAAAGACAATTTATCACTCTATCAACTCAGCTTTGACAGTTTACTTTCCATTGTACTGTTTTAATGCAATTAATAAGTACATTAATTAATTTTCACTCGCAAAATTATCGTTAAATTCAACGTTTTACGTAAAAGCATATAATGTTAAAAATAATGTCGTTGTCAGCTGACAAGTTTCAAAGTTGGAACCTTCCCTCTTGTTCCCAACAACTTGAAAGTTAGTGACAGCTTATTATAATTCTGCTTAATATAATATTAAATAAAGTACACAGTCGGCAAAGTGAATGTCTAATCAAAGTAGTTGTGCCATAATTCAATGAGTGTCGCGGCAATGCCAAGTAAGACGCTTTTTCAATTTTAATTTATACCCGTAACGTGCCGACATTTCTGATTTCAATTTCTGGCGACCGGGCTAAATAAGCTTTAAGGAGATTTGATTTGTTACTGGCCAACCGTACAAAAATGCTTGTTTCCTAGGCCAGATTGAAGACGGCCTCGAGCAGCCAATTTACCTATTTCCCATTTAATGCCCTAAAAAGGTTTTCGTCATACTAACTAATAACCTTATATCAAGTTCCACTAAAAAGACGGATGACGCTTCAACATCTCGACTTTTTTAATCCATAAATTACCTTTCTTATTTTACTCTCTCGCTATCTTTATTTCTCTGTCGTTGAAAATAGTTTTCGGGTGCGTTTCAACATTTCCACATTTGCGTACGAAAATTTCTCAATTAATGCGCGTCATTTCCTATATATATATATATATATATGTTATTTCATTTTTATTCGCAAGATTCAAAAAACATAACGCCGCGCTTTCCATCAGGATCAATCATTTTTGAATTACGCGCGATTAAAATTTCCCAGTCACGCAGTCACACCGGCAAACCCTCAAAGGCCGCACACATACGTGCGCCTGAAATGGTACGTCAAACAGCACCACGAGGGGTCGCTTCTATCCATCGCACAATTTCGTCACGTTCTCCAATTCGCGTGTTTCAAATTTCGATACTTCCATTTTCTACGTCTTGCCGGCTTACGCAATTCGCGACGCCGCCGGTATTTAGCGTCGAATTTCATTGCCGCCACTCTCGAGACTTATCTTCAATTCAAATCCTGATAAATCCATCGCGGTGAAAGCAAACAATTAAACACGCGTGCCCGAGCGGCGGGCGACAAATAAAGAAAGCGAAAATGGCGGAATAAACGTTGATACTTAATTTCCTTTGACGATACTTCGACACAACGGCGCGTAAAATATTCACGGAGCCGCGGAGGAAAGTGAGAATGAAAATAAAGAGCCGGGGCAGCGGAGGATCAATCAACCTGTTCCAACAGTGAAACAGATTTAAAATTGAATTATGAAGTTCATTAACATATCGCGAGAGAGCGTATTACTAACAAAGTTAGATAATAGCTGGCTATAATAATGCCCATTGACTGCTGAGAAAATATTCGCGCGGCGCTATTACCTTTTATTCGCCTTTTCGTTTCTTTCTCCAATTCCACGTCTCGCACTTACTTCCCTTTCCATCAAGCCCCGCTGATCTCGTGCCGAGTAATTTTCTCAGCAATTTTCTACAAAAGAAGAATAGTGCTCTTCCGCAAGAGGAGAACCTTTCATTCGCACACTCGGAACTGCCAGCACTATTGAATACTATTCTCTTTTTCTTTTTTTTTTTTTTTTTTTTTCTTCTTGTTTCTTCCA
>JABFPN010003062.1:0-19441 GCA_022817305.1 Leptoteleia sp. ZL-2020
ATGGATTAAGAAAAAACATATATGTTCATATATGGATTATATAGGATAAAGAAAAAAATTTTTTTCGTAATCCATATATGAACATATATGTTTTTTCTTAATCCATATATGAACATATATGTTTTTTTCGTAATCCATATATGGACCATATATGACCATATATGACCATATATGACCATATATGATCATATATGTTTTTTCTTAATCCATATATGGACCATATATGTTTGATTTTTACTAGGGTCATATATGAGACCTAGTAGAAATAAAACATATATGACTTGAATGTGGTCCATATATGTTTTAACAATTTCATATAAGAAAATAAAAAATTCATACATGAACATATATAATTCATACCCTGAGAAAAATTATATACTAAATTTACTAAATATTATTAATAAACTACGAATGGAAGTGTACTTGTGATAGAATTGATTAATAAATATAGTTTAAATTATCATATGTATGATATAATTTATTTTATTGGTCGATAAATTCTATCATAAGTGTACACCCGTCCACGAATTACTATATAATTTTCCTCAGTGTATATAAACCATGTATGTTTCATGTTTACTAGGAGTATTTATGAAGTTAATATTGTATGCATAAAACATATGGTTGATGTATGGTAATAATTGATTTTAATATAAGGAAAATATTGAAACCATATGTGGACAGAATATTATAACACTTATTGACATATATCGACTATTATCTATATATGGTCATATATGAATTAAGAAAAAAACATATATGTCCATATATGAATTTTTTAAGTTTCAATGATGAAATTATTAAAACTTGTATGTACTATATATGGAACATATACGTTTCATGTTTACTAGGTGCTGGCTTAAGTGAATGTTACTGACGCGCATTGATTGCGCGTGAAATATGCAATACAATGTGGAAGCAGAAGTAAAGTAGCGAACGAAAACAGGGCCAATTTTATTCCTTCTTTTTTTTTTTCGTTTCGCTCGCTCGCTTCGTTTTGAGGGTTTGTTTTGAATATTGTTGAGCTCGTAGGTAAGAGAACAAAACGTACAGGGCTTAAACGACTTAATCTTTTTTGTTGGGTTTCGAGAAACAGCGTAATTGGATGCGTTTGTTTTTAGTTGAGTTGAAATCCTTATGTTGTTCTTGTTGCCGGAACAATTCATTTCGTTACGTTTAAGACATTGTTGGTATCATTATTATGATTATTATTTGAAGATAATACTACACATATCTGGAAGTTTTGCGCAAATGCGCGATGTCAAGATAATAAGATAGTTAAAACAATTATCTGCGTCGTTGTAATATCTGAGATAGTAAACTTTGATATTTGCGGACGGTAGGATACTTCTACTATCTGGGATGACTTTTGGAACTATCAATAAAATGATAACTTGCGAATACGAGGCGTAATTAATAAAATAAAAAAAAAAGAGGACGAAATCGTAAAATAATTTATTACCAATTAATTATTTTGTTTACTCGCGTGAAATGAATAATTGTTACGAAATATAAAGTTTATGTTCAATTAAATCAAAATAACATTGCATTAAACGGAGCGGAATACTAATTTTGCAAAGTTGAGATTAGTTTTATTAAATTATAAGTCTGAACATTTCAGTTCTGGTATGACGTATTAATAATCGAAATATGTGTTACGATTTAAGGTGCACATGAATTCTGCAACATTTTAAATTATTCTGCAAATACGTTTCAATTGTTTTATATGTATATATAAAACAACCTGCTGTTTGTAAACTTTTAAAAGGATAAAAATATTAACATCAAAATTAATTTTGACAGTACAAAATGGAATTTCAAATTCACATGAATTTTTGTCATAATTGATCCCAATTTTTAATGCATTAAGACACTTAAAAAGTTTATTAAAATATTAACAGAGTGCATTGCAAAAGACTTATTTTAATAAGTTGAAATTTCCTCAAATAACTTTCATAATATTATTATTTGTAAAAAGTAAAAAAAAGGGGTTTATTGTCGTGTAAAGATTTAATTAAATGTTTATAACTGTATCATCGCGGTTGAGATATTATTTTAGTGTACATAAAAGTTCCATTGAATATTGAGCATGTTTATTAAATGTTATAGTCAATGAATTGAGCATTTACAAATATTGTCTTTCTGAATAAATATGTTTATGCTTTATGTGAACATGACATAATAAATTAATGTTGTTTAACTTATAAAATGAAAATTGTTACATGCAAATGTTGGGAAATAATTATTTTCCTCAGTTTATCGTTTGCTGTAAAATTATTTCTTTGTGCGTGGGCAAAATTATAGTTATATCGTTCAGTTTTGTGTGAATAATTGCATGAAACAATAAATTATTCATGTCACTAACATTATAAAGGAATATTTTATATAAATATTTATCAAACTCTTCGAAATAAATATCAGATTAACGTATGTTTAAATAATTATGGTCATAATTGCAACGAAGTAACAAAATATTCAACCTTTTTAAAATAAGATGCAGGTTATTTAATTTTATAATATAAAAAAGTAATGAAATATAATTATTAAAATAATGTACATATAATTAAACATAATAAGTCTTGAATCAAATAACTTATAATGTACGTTAAAACATTTATGTCTTATTTCAAGGAGTTAACTTAAAATACCTCAACTTTTAAAATTTGTACAATGTTATGCAAAAATCATAATTACTTTATGAGAATTAAACACTTTAATCGCACAAAATATGTCCGCAATGAAGCAAGTCTAATCTTTGGTAACTGTATATTATTCATAACCTTGAGGGTACTAATTTGTTAGTTTTCATGTTAAGTTATACTAAATTTAAGTATATTATATAATGTGTTTGCTTATATCGTATGAAATTTAATATTAGTGATAACTAAAGAAATATTATTAGATGTCCAGAATTATCTAAATGAGAAATATTATAATTTACTGCAAAATATCTAAAGTCACATTTACATTTGATACAAAAGTATATGAATAAAAACAAATATTACGTCAGTGCATATTAAAAATAAAATCAAACAATTTACATCGTCAGTTTTTAAACTCTGATGAAGCAAATAATTCAACGTGCAAATAATTTCAACTACAATTTATAATTATGTTCTTAACTTTTAAATTTTCCTTTTTTTCTCAAACAATATATATATTCTACAAAATAAACTAAAATTTAACAAACTTACAACGTTCATAATTATAAACGTAACTCTTCATTTTTATTAATGAAATTATTAAAGCAAGAAATTTACCAGAAATACATACAACGTAACAGTTCAGAGTCTGTTACTCTCTATTGTTGTTAGAAAATAAACAATTATTTACCTTCAACCGACTATTATAATTATTATAATATAATAAATTCAACCGAAAGTAATTTTTGTAAAAAGAACATAATTTAATTAAATGTTCATATATATAATTATAATTGAAAAAAAGTATTTAAAAGGTTTAAAACAAATCAAATTTTTAATTTAGTTTAATCAAATCAGAAAAGACTGAATAATAAAATGCATATTTATCTTCAAAAATCATTATATTTTTTAAGCACAAAATTACTTATGCAATAGACATAAATGCACATAATTTTCCCATTAATAATTATAACATTGCATGATACTGCATACTTCATTATTCCCACAGATTAATTATTCCCCAACATTAATTTCAACCATCAAATTGTCAAAAAAAAACCATAATTACATATACAAAATAAAAGAAGAAAAGAAAAAAAAAAAACATTCTACCATTCAAAAGAAAGAAAGAAAAAAATAAAGCAATACTCCGGAACCATTATTCCGATTTCTCATCGAAAACGCGTCAACAAACTGTTCGCAAACAATAGTTTAAGATTTTAATATTCACCGAGAAAAATGCAACAACAGTGACTGTTGGTTGATCTTTGCGTCACAGAGCGAGTCGCCCGGCTTTATCATCGGCTTTGAACTCGAACAAAACAGCCGGCCGAAAGACGACCGCGGCGCAACTTCAACAAAGCAGACAGTGACAAGTACTTAATTTCGCGAGAGCCCCGTACCCAATGATCCTCCGCGCGGAATTTCATCCTCAAAAATAAACGAAAGGAACAGGAAAAAGATAAGAAAAAAAAAAAAAAAAAGAAAACAGAAAAAAGAAAGTCAATCTCCCGGAAGACGCATCCGTACAAGGAAATACGGTTGGACGGTGGTTTGGCGGGGAGCCCCCCTCCCCTCCCTGCCCCATCCAACACGTGAACGTCGTCGCGCGAAACAGCCTTATCTCTTATCCTAACACCGCTGATAGCTCAGCTTTCCCGATGAGATTTCGAGGGCTTACCCGTGACGCCTGGCACTGCCTCTTTTATTCCCCGTAGGAGGATGAATCACACCGAAGAACCAAAAGTAAACATTGAAAAGGGAAGAAAATAAGAAGCGGAACAGTCGGATAAAAGCGCGATCCCGCGGAGGAGGTGAACAAATTTTGGAACGTCGGAATTGGAACGGGGGAGATGGGGGGGTTCCGGGTGTTGACGAACGGCAAGTCGAACACGGGGGGAAAGATCGCGTGCGGAGGGAGGAGGTCGAGACGGCGGAAGCGGGAGGAGTAGAGGAGGAAGTAGAGAAAAAGAGCAGAAGAAGAAGAAGGGAATCCGGTGTCTGGTCGTCGGTCGGAACGGGGCGTCGCGGCGCGAGTTGAGCCCGAGCGAGGCGATGAATCCGACTGCCGGTCGACGCCCGACGCCCGGCGTCGTGTTCGCCTGCCACCACCACCGTCGCTCGCCACCAACCCTACGCCGCAATCTCATCCTTTTCCTCGAGCCGGCGCGCCGCAATCCTCGCGTCCTTTTCTGCCACCGTCGTGCGGGCGCATGCGCCGTCCGTCACCTCTCGCGGCCGGCCCTTTCCTCACTGCTCTCCGCTCGCTCGCTCGCTCTCTCTCTCTCTCTCTCGACTCGCTGGGGGGTGCGCTGAATTTCTCCAAAAAATCATCTCATCCAAACGTGCATCATATCAGAAAATCGTTTTATCTGATCTGCCAGTTATCCAACATTTGTTTCATCCAAAGGCGCCTTTTATTCAAAGTTCAAAATTATCAAAGCGTCGGATTATCCAAACGCCGTTTCATCCAAAATTCGTACCATATAAAACTTTATTTACCTTAAAAAAAACTTGTTTTCATCAAAACGAGCCTTTCATCAAAACGTTAAATTATTGAAGCATTAAATTATCCAAAGGCCATTTCATCCAACATTCACTTTATACATCTGTTTGAGCATATTCAATCAGTTAATAAAGGATGCACCTAGATGAACATAATTGTCTGTCCTTTATTAAGTCAGTGAAGTGTTTGATATCGAAAACACCATAAGAATCTTGTATGCTCAAACAACTATATAAAATGATTCTTGGATGAAATGACGGTTAGATAATTTGACGCTTTAATGATTTTGAAATTTGGATAAAAGGCTCGTTTTGATGAGACAGACTTTCTGGCATGTTTTTATGTAATATAAAGAAAGTTTTAGATGTTATACTTTTGCTTTCAAATATACATTTTTAAGAATGTATATGGACCATACAAGGATCATACTTACTAGGGATGGTTATAATGAACGAATCATGTTAACCTTACTAGTACGTTTCCTACAATAATCCCATTTTTTCCGCGTTTGATAATTTAAAATTTGGATGAAATGAATTTTGGATTAATTCACTCGCTCGCGCACACGACGTTACACGCCGCGATGTTTAACATTCAAAGGCGCCCGGGATACTTGAACCAGCGTTCCTTCCGAATCCAAGGCCGTTTCTCTGTTTTTCCTCGCCGCCGAATAAAACGCTCAATGGCTCCATTGTCGGCGAAACAACCTCTTCGCCGAGTCGTTTCCCTTTTGCAGCGCTCGCGATCGCGTTTATGACGAGTGGAATTGCGCCGGTTGAGCCGCGGGCGCGCTTTAACGACGAAAAATCGACCTTCCCCGTTGATACCGATTGTTTTCATTGCACCGCGGCATTGATTGGCCCGGGCCTGTTACAACGGTCTTTTGTTTTTCTTTCGGCTTTTATCCATGCCGCGCTTTCCAACTTTGCACTCTTTCCTGTCCTTTTTTTTTCCGGTCACGATTTTTGGATTACGCGGATTAGGACAAAAAATGGTTACTGATCAGGACCTTATCGGGTATTCCAAATTTAGCCATAATGAAATAAATGTGGAAACCATTTCAGGTACCAAGTCAGGGTAACAGAGTTAAAGTCATTTATAATTGAATTGGGCTCTGATTAGTTGAATGTTACGAGCGTCGCGGTAGCCTAATGGTCAAGGTGTTAGGACACTTCAATAGGTGAGGTGTACGATTCTCAACGACGGCGAATTTTTCTAAGCGAAATTTGTTGGGCGAATAAAAATAGACACGTTCTGTGAATGCCAATTATTAAAGTATAAAAAAAAAGATTCTCAGTTTACCAACAATGTCAGTAATTTTTATTAATCTTTTCTCTCCGTGTGGATAACGAATAAGATCCCTCTTGGACACTGATTTGGTTCCGATTTGGTTCTTTGGATACCAAATCGGTTCCTGATTTTGGAAATGTGGAAAAAGATTTAGGGCCACATTTAGTTCCACGCTAAATTTCTACTTGGGATATTGCTCGTCGTTTGGTACATTTAACGAACTTTTAATGTTTGACTCGTTTGACTCGTTTGACTGAAATTTAAAGGGATCGATGGCATGTTTTGCAAATATAATGAACGGCTTGGTACTCGCATCCGTGTAACTAAACACTGATTTCATTTTATTTCACCCGCTGCGCGCATTGACAATCGTTTTTCAGTTCGATCGCGGAAATTTTCGCGGCAAATTTATTTCGTTTTATTTTTTTTTCTTGTTTAATGCAAGTCTGAAGGCTACGGTGAAAAAAGAAACTCCGGCTCGTGTATTTATTAATGTTTTTGGACGCGCCGGAATTTATCCGTTCCGCCAAGTTTTAAGTATAATTTCTTTTTTATTACAAATAAAATTTAAGAATAAAACAACGGCAATTTTAATTAAAATTACTTTAAACATTTTTCGCCGGTCGTCAAGCTTTTACTGCGCTGGAAAATTTGGTTTTTCAACTATCCCGTGAAAGTGTAAAAACTGGAAATCCAGTTAAATGAATTTCATTTGTATCAAGTCGGTATCATTCGAATGAAATTTTTCATGGAATTTTAGACGATTGCAAAGAAGATATATATCGAGAAAATAATAAATTATTTTATTGCTTTTCAAATGATGTCACTAATGAAAGAAAATAACACGGATAATATTAGTGTTATTAACCGTCATTCAGATAGATGTCAGTTTTTTTTTTAATAAAAATCGATAGTTTTAGAATAAGAAATTCTTATTCTAAATTTAAACGGAAATGTTAAAACTGGTGTTCTTGCTTTTAAGAAGATAAATTTACACACTGATAAAAAATGATACGTTTAATATAAGAAGACAATCCTATAAATGTAGTTATGCTTAATTTATAAACAATTCATTGTTACTTTGCTACAATTGTTAAAGTAACAATTATAAATGTTATCATTAAATGCAGTTTGTCCGAGTACTTCAGTTTTATATCGCCATTCAAAGTTTGGCATTCATAAATTGATAAATTTCAATGCTTATGCAAATTACATAAAAAACTATTTGCATTTATGTATGCTCGAAGCGTCCTTAAAAATTAATGTCATGTAAAAAGTTCGTATTGCCTCCACTTATAACTTCAGAAGAGTTTCGAATTTAATTAGTGTGTGTGTGTGGATCTTTACGCATCAAGTGACTTTACCATTAAATGGCATCACTCGTATAATCTTAATACTGCCTTCATTTCGCTTCCTGTTCCATTATACCTCACCATACCCTGCACATAACTCATATCTCATAACATTTGGTGTGCAAAAATAAACTATTTTTGTCTTTCGCAAATAAAATCAGATTAAAGAAATATTGCTCTTTGAATATGGTTGATAAGATTTAAAAAAAATATCGCCGAGAAAAAGATAAAAACTTGCGAAAAAATGTTAATCGTTTTAATATTATTTAATTAAATTAATAATCAATTAATAAATTCAATTAATAAACTGAATTAAGAATAAACGATGTTTTAGAATTAATTAATTTTTTTAAATCAATTGATTATACTTTCAAATTCATTTTTAATTTAAATAAGAATTTTGAATATCACATTGCAAATAATCAGTAAAACATTCATACCTCGATTAAAATTTGTCCACAAATTATTTTATAATATTTGAATGTTCAAAGAGAAGAGTGACTGTGACAGTCATAATTTTAGATAATACGACTGCAATATACAATACATGAAGAGAGAGAAGGTGGAAGAGGCTTTTATATTTTGGAAGTATTACAAAATCATTGTCAAAATTAAATTATTTGAATACCTGCAATTTATTGTATGACTGCGTATCGTAAAGCAACGATAAAATCTATATAATGGTTACCACGTGAGTTTATTTTAGTAGAAATTATCACCGTGTTGAAATCGATCTATATATATATGTATATCTAAATAAATAGTTACGACATCATACTTATCATTTTAAATTACATATTTTTATTTATTAATAATTTGAGGAATTAATCAGAGTCAACCTATGATGATTTAAAAACAGATTTAAATTTTTATCCGATACTTCAAAAGTAATAAAGTTACCTAATAAAAGCTATCAGAAAGGAATAAAAAATAATGAATTAACTTATAAAAAAAATGTCTAATTTTTAAAGGCAAACCAAAACTCTAAAATTAGTTCGAAATTTCTCAGAAACTTTCATTTTTATTTTAAAACTCCGAAACTCTCAATTTGTCTAGATTTGAACTTCTTGAACTTGTCTGATTTATTGTCAAGAATTTTTGAAACTTATTTTAGTCCCTATTCAGTAACTTTTCTCAATAAATATTTCCACTGGTCTGTAATAAAATTTATTTGACACTGAAAACAGCTTAATATTCTATCAACAACAATTTAATGCTAATTTTCAGGAACAGAATTATAAATTTTGACGGAAAGTTATTTAATATCAGACATAAGAAATATTCTAGCAAAGTTGCGTCCAAAATTTATTACATTGCTGATTTTTATCTGAACCTCTCCCAACAGACTAGAGAGCATAATATAAAGATACGCGTTATACTATTAGATAAATAAGTATTCATAAACTAAATCTTAATATTTCTGAAAATCTTCGGAAAAGTTATTTATAAATGAAATACACGCACGTTTCATACCTTATATTTTATAAAATTAAAAAATTGTTCATCTATCAAGGCAGTTTTTAATATTTGTAAAACGTTTTATAAACGTTTAAACATTAGAAAAAATTTTACAAAAAGTTCTCTCCAAAATTGATAAAAAATAACGTATCATAAACGATTTAGAAAAGTTTTGAAAACGGTCAAAGTTGTGATTACGTTAGAGCATTGCTGCAAGCGTTTATTAAGTTTAGAGCAATTCTTCTAAAACTTCGAATATTGTCATGATCCGGTTATTTTACAGCTTAAAAGTTTACAATAAACATTTTTCATTCTTTCTAGTAATGCTCAGAATTGTTTCGAAAAATTTATCGCAAAATTTCCGTTGATATTTTATAAAATTTTTTTTTTCACACTTTCTAGCAACATCCATTTGTTAATTAAATATAAAAATGACATTTCATGGTACTCACGATAATTAACCGTAATAGACATTGTTATCGTAACTAATTTCTATCTCTATTTATATTAGAAACAAAGTAAGGTCGTAATTCAATGTATCAAGGTACTCTACTGTTAAAGAGACTATAATAAACAAGTAGAATAAAAGTTAACATTTTTTTCTAATATTTTCTTAAAATACTACATCATATTACAAGGAATTTTATAAATATACATACATCCTCGGATTATTATAAAATATAACAGCAACTGCTAACAAATTCTTCTCATTAATATATAACAAAAAAAAACTACAAATAGCCGTCCGCATGATTTGACCGAAGAAGAGAAAAATAAATTCCTCATAAAGCCTTTATGATGTAAATGGCAGAAAAGTGCCATTAATAAGGGAACTCAATTTTCATTTGAAAAACAAATATATTTTCGAGCCGCGAGTCCGCCAATAATAACCCGCTTAAAATTGATACCCCGTTTCAAAAGCTCTAGTTTCAAATCCGCAAATGCTCGCAAGACGAATTCGAATACATTATTTCCACTTTGTATGCGCGAGCCGTCTTGCATGCAAAGTACTTTACCCCCCCCCCCTTCCGTCCTTTTTGACGCACAGCGAATATCGTTTAGTAATCAGCCCTTTCGCTAAATATAGCACCAAAATGGCGTCCCTTTGCATCGTAATCCGATATTACGTCATTATTTAGCACGTGTAACTTCGACCGCGCGATTATTTTTGCGCGACGATACCCATCAGACAGCGCCGCTATCAAAGTCGGTTATGTTTCTCTTGCGGAACACGTTTACAAAGGATCAGAGCGCTCATCTGGCCCTCCCTTCTTTTGCCCGCTAACGCTATTAGTCGTTTCCATACTAACGTCACACCGCGCGCCGTGACGTAGATTCTCCTCCCAGCGCATTCCTCATCGACCTTCCATCCCTCTCGGCTCGCGACCCTCCTTTTTTTTTCTCCTTACATACTGGGTTTCGCGTAATACACCGTCGGGTTTTTCGTTCAAAAAAAAAGAAAAAAAATATTATATTCACCTTTAAAAGTGAAGCGTGTTGGTAGCCCTGCGGACTACCAACATATTTCACTTTCGCGGCGTATAAAATATCGTACGCGGAGAGAAACACAATTGGGAAAGATACAAATATGTTAAATCAAATTACTTGCTTTTATAAGTAAACGTGGTATAAATTTAAAGTTTAATCATATTCACAAAATATGAATTTTAAATTTTAGATACTTTTGTAACCATGAAAGCTAACAAATATTTACTTTTTTTTTATTTTACTAACTTAAGATAGTAAATTGTAGGCAATTAAAGTAATGAAATTTTCCCCAAATACCTGTGAATTTAAAAAAATTATTTTATTCACCTTAAAAATAAAGTGCATTGGTAGCCCTGAGGGTTACCAACATATTTTATTTGAATGGTCGATAAAATATCGTGCTTGACTCGAACAAAAGTGGTCTCAGGTTGGTAGACCTTCACCTTTGGCTTGGGTTACCAACTTAAAACCACGCTATTGCTAATTATTGAAATTTGTTTAAATTATTTAAAATCATTCGTTTTTATATTTTATTTACAAAGTTTCTTTTCATTTTATTGAGCTTTTGAGCATTATGCAAAATTTATTTTCTGTCAGTTCGTTTACGTACAAGCGTTTATATTCAAAAATTTATAATGTAATTTTGAAATATCAAATGACGGCGGGTACAAAAAAAAATGTATTACTATTCCATTTCATTCTGTTGAGCGTGTATTTTAATACTGTACGAATTGTAATGGTTTAGTCGATCTATCCAACACTGGAATCAAATTGGTCTTCGTTCAATTATTCAGCATTTCAGTACAACTGTCAAGGCACCTTTAACCAGAATATAGTTCCATTTTTCATTTATATGGCGACTTTATAAAAACAAAGAAGCATTCCTTTACTCATCTAATCGTTTAATTGCGATAATAAAATTATAACTTAAACTAACAGAATTAAACCTACTCTACCACATAATTAAGTAAATTGATAAACTGTTTTTTTACAACGATTTGACATTAATTTTAATATCACGTTCGAAATTGTGATTTAAATATCCACAGATATAAAATAGCTCCATCAATAATTCCGCGTTATACAATATTCAATTTAAGTCCTATTTAAATGATAGAAACGACTGGGAATAAAAACTCAATGCAATCCACTAAAAACGTACATTATAACGTTCAAGGTATCTTTTCTTTTCTATTATTTTATCCAATCAGTTGTTTATTATTGTTCTGCTCATTCGTTTTCCTCGACTCGTAAACTTGAAAAAGATACCACTGTCAAATAAAGGTGGCCTTCACAGTTACGCTAGATTAGTGACTAATACCACTAACTTTGATTCCGCCGTTGGGTGCGCTTTCATTTGAAATATTTTCTAGATTACACTCAGCCGTATTACCCGAGGTCATGAAATTCCTTTTGATTCCATTAATGCTTTATACACATAATGAATACGTATCAAAATTCATTCTATTATCAAGCTATAACTTCGTGCTTACTTCAGCTTCTGTGACAGACTTTTGTGCGCTTTGATGCAACCCTTTATACATCGATGCAACTCCAACACTTCTTTAATTATAACTTTAAATAAACCTCAATTCACACTTATATAAAATTTAATATTCCTCCTTATCATTATAATTATTGTTGTTATTGTATACAGGAAAGTGGAACTTTTCGGCGTGAATTACAATTGCGCTTAATTTAACGAACATCGTTTCTTAAATTTTCATTAACTTTAACACCTAAATGCTAATATCACCGGTATAATTTTACTAGCAGGAAACGTCTGCCTTGTATAAAATTTCGTTTCATCGAAGATTTCGTGAAATTGTATCGGGGCAAATAGAACAACCTGCTACTGTGGTTTGTTAATTTAGGCTTTGCCAAATTACGCTACGTCTTACGAAATTGCGTTGATTGTATCAACGTGGTGTTCGTAAATGTCGATTTCGATGTTTCCGAGCGTTGCTGAGTAAGATGTAGGAAACAAGTTTCCGCGCATTTTTCTCCGCATAAATACAAAACGTCTCAATTTACTGTAATTATTCCTCAGATCATCATAAATAGGTGTAGACTCAGATAAAGGTATGAAAAATACTAGACTTTACAGTAAACGCCGGATACACTTATCTAATGTTAAAAAAAATTATCGTGCAAGTCTAGTAAAATGCCTAATCTAGTTAGAAAATCTAGTAAAAAGCCTAGTATAAGATGCTAGAAATTGAATAATAATAATAAGACTTCCAATATAATTTACTATACTCGAATAGTATTTCTTAAAATGAGACAAGTCCCTAGTAAAATTGAAACATGGTCCATATACGTTTTAACAATTTCATATAAGAAATCATATATGACCATATGGATCAAATCAATTATTACCACATATTTAGCATATATGTCCAAATATGTTTCACTTGTATTAGAGTTATATCCGGAATTTACTAGAAAATCTAATATTTTTCACAATATACTATACGATAGTTTCATATTATATACAACGGAAATGTTAAAATTCGAACCACCATTTAAATTGATTATTTTGTAATATAAACATTAACTTCTGATTTATACAAGATTAATTTTGATGTTTAATTTCAAATGGAAAATCAATTGCTTGTTATTAATTTCAATTGAAATAACTCGCTGATTAAAGGGCGCGATGTGACATAGGATAATTTTTAAGAGAGGACGAAACACTAATTGGAGTCTCACTACGAACCGATAATTAGACTTAACTCCAATGCATCCTATTAGAGATTTCTAGGCGGGGTCCAATGGAACCTAATGTAAATTCCATTAAGTGCTATTTGACATTCCAAATTCAGAATTCCAATCAAACTTGAGAAACTTGACAGAATCATCTCGCCTGTTATGATACGTTTCGGTATCATTTTATTATTTAATGATTCCAAATTGAACAAAAAAAGAAACTTTTGACACGAATGATCGACGTCTGAGAAAAATGATGGATTTTGAATATGTTTTTGCAAAGGCAGATATTTTACAATTGCATCGAATACGTAACATTTATTGCCTATTGTTGTTTATGGTACATAAATGTATTATGAATTTCTGAAGGCAAGAATAAATGCATGCGCATCACTCGTCAAAAGTGTACAAACTGAGTATCTAATTTTCTTTTATACAGTTTAAAGTGTCTTAACTTATCTTAAATGATTAAAGACGTAATAAGGATTTTATCTTTCCATCACGCAAGGTTTCTTTAAATATATAAAAAAAATAATATTACGGTTGGTACTTAATAAAATATCATGTCCTTCTTAAAGTCTAATTATTTCTTCAGAAAATTTAAAAGCTATTTAAACTACGTAATTCTATTCGCCGCGAAAATTTGTCGTCTCTTTTAAAATTGTGTCCAGAAACTGACCACTATTACTGTTAAAAGTAGTAAAATTAACAGTTCAGTGAGAGGAATTGATATGAAAATTTTATTTCTATATATGTCCATATATGTTTCACTTTTAGTAGAGAAATAGAATAAACTGCATGGCTGATTCAACCAAGCTCTTATCTAATAGGGACTGTACATAACCTCACTATATCAACGAAAACTACTTCCATTTCAAATATTATGAATTATATAAATTCATATGGCTGACTCAGGCATCCAATGTACTTAATTCAATGAACTCACTAGGTTAATTTTCATAAAATAGACTCTCAATTATAATTTCTACTTACATCACTAGTAGCCAAACAATATATCAAATTTAAATAGAAATTTAGTAGTGCACTTCATATACGCCAATATATGAATTAACAAAAAAAACATACATGTCCATAAAGAAGTAATTAATATACGAATACATTGTAATAAAATTAAAATAGCTCCCCACCAAAATAATCAAAATAATTCCATATTACCGACAAAGTCCTTTTGGCCACCGCCAAATCTCGAAATCGATCGAAAATTCGCGGCTCTGGCAAATCGAATCGCCCCGCTCGTCGCGGCGAAAAATCGTTGGCCGCAAAGGCGCTCGGGTATATGCGAGAGGAAGGGGGCGCTCGGGGTCCGCAGGGAGAGAGAGAGAGAGAGAGAGAGAGAGAGAGTTCTCGCGCGACTTCTTACTTAACGGAACACCTTGTATACGCTTCCTCGGCGCTTACGTACACGGGGACACCCACACTCCCTCACGGTTCACTTTACAGCCGTCGCGTTCGTCATCTCCCCCTCCTAAACTTGTCGGGGGATCCTTCTCCTCTCTTTTCTTGGCGCGACTCGCCCGGCGCGTCCGTCTCCGTCGCGCCCAGCCGTGTGCGGGCCTGGGGCTCTCTCGCCGTGCTGAATTTCACCACTACTTCAGTCTCGGTTCGAGTCAGTGTTACGGTAACTCCGAAGTGGGATGGTTCACAGTCGTTCAAAGCAACGCGAGGTACGTTCACGCCGATGCGCGGCCAGATTCTTTTATCGCGCCCATTCCTCGCCGCGCCGAAATCCTTCGGGGACCATTCTTCCCGTATCACGCGAAACAGCCAGTTGACGTACACCCATCGTTTCGTCGTTGCCCCCTGCGTACGTGTACGTGTACCTGTGCGTGCGTGTGTCTGTGTGTCTGTGTGTGTTTGCGCGGCTGAACGTACGTAGTTGGCTGTAACGTGGGAATATCCCGCGCTCCCCGGTGGCAAGATTAATGTTTTCGATGAGATATCGGTTCGCGTTGTTCCCATCCTCGGTCGGCCTAATTTTTTCAACATTTTTTTTACTTCCACATAGTTTACGTACTTCCCCCCTCCCTTCTCCACCTTCGTCGCGTGTTGTCTGTCGTCCGAACGTTGCGCCAGGCAAAATTTCTATCCTACTCCATCGATTTGCCGTCTCATCCAAGTAATCTTCCTTCTTAAATGAGCGTAAATACGGTGAAGAAAATACACGAAGAATTATTGTGGTAGCAACCTTAATGCGCAGCCGTTTGTACGAATTAGGGAGAAACTTGCCGTGCCAGTGTAGTAAAAATTACCGTGTTTTCAAACATTTTGGTGCTATTTACCAGAATTTTTATTATGCTGCCAGTGGTAATTTTTTTCGTATTGAAATAGCCTCGCTTTATGGTTAAGTACAGTAATTCTTAATGATTTTTGTTTCCAGTGTATCACCTCGGATGGCGTATCATAATAAATTCAAGAGTTTAATTCATATTTACGTTTAATCCATTTATCATTTCATTACTCGGTAATAATCGTGGATTTGTGGACAATGTTACCGTTTTGTTACCATTTTTGTACCGTTTTATAAACCATTGTAAAAAGGTTGATATGTGACGAATAATTTGTTGAAGTTACGATGGTTTGAAATTGAGTATCGATTTTTCAAACGGATGTATATTAAATTTTGATATTATTGACGGTATTTTCATATTTTCCTGCTGAGAAAGATTTTTGGTGGATTGAATTTGCTGCGGGAGGATTGATTCGATCAGCTGTCCCGCTGCAGTGGAGGAGCGCTTTTTTATTTTGCCCAAAATGTGGGTCAAAGCGCTTTTCCCCGTCGGATTTCGTTTCGTTTTGATCGTTGTTTTGAAAAAAAGGGGGCGGAGGGGAGGGAGAGAAAAAGCGGTCGGTTGTCATCGCACGTTTATATGTCAAAACGTTGCGACACGTTACTCGCATTGTCGCAACTTTTTTCGAGTAAACGTCGCAGTACAATTTTGAGTTAATCGTCGTGATTGTTAAATTTTGTGAGTTTCGTATTTGGGAGTGTGTAATTCGTAGTAAATGTGCAATGGCTGCCAGAAATGTGTATGCTATATTTTGACGGTAGTTTTCCTTGCTTTCTCTCGCTTGGACTGTTTGTTAGAGTGAGACAGATAGAACGTAACGAAGAATCAGCTGTTTTCTTTCGTAATGGAGTTCGATTTCGTATTTGTTTCTATTTTTCTTTGTGAATACCACGATGCGGCTGGTATCGATATTTTTGTATTTGAATATCTCCAATACCAACGTTTTATTCTAAGAATTGAATGTATCACTTAGTTTATTGTTGTTATTACCTTTTGGTATAAATTTATCAAGGAAGAAGTATTGGTATGAAATTCTTTGGAAGTTAACTATTTGATTCAGTAATCAAATGAATAAATTATGACTCAAGAATTTGTGAATCAAAGTGAAAAAAGAATTGTTAAATATTATAATCTTTCTGATAACTTCAGGACGTAACGAATAATAATACAAGAATGATAATTAAAAATAGTATCATGATTTTATAATTTTGTGAATATTAAAAGACAATTGACAATATTTATATCATCACCAGAATTTGGGTTATTCGTTATATCTTCAAATTATAAAAAAGGTTACAACTTTTCCATTTTTTTTTTTTGGATATTCAAGTCTATTTTTGATTTACTAGTATGAATTATTAACTTAACACATTTTGGAGCTGTAAAAAATTTCAAGTAATTATAATTAGTCTTGTCTTCTTAAATAACATGTTTTTTCTTACTTTAGCATTACACATAATTGATCAATAATCAGCAATTTGACCAATTTGTTAAAATTTATTTCTACACTTAGATATTTAATAATCAATAATCCTGTAACGTGACGTAATATTTCAACTTGAAAATTTTGTAATAAAATACAAATAAGCAATTTGAATGTAATAACTATTTCTTGGCATAAATTAGCTATTACACTTCAACCATTTAAAATTCTTACATTTACATTAAATTATGTAAAAAAATGTGGACAATATTGCTTCACTGAAAAACAAAAATAATATTTACATTGCAATTAATTTTAAATAACGTGCTTAATTTTACAGTAAACAGAACTTTCCACACTGTAATATTTATGTAACAAAGTTTAAAATATTTATGCTCAAACCATAGATATAGACGTTTTATTGACGTTGTAATCTAATTTTAATTAATTTCACATTATAAATGTCAATTAATTTACTACACGCTGTAAATTCAATTTCATAGAAATAAACGTTGAACTTTGTCGCGCTATTTTGGTGTTTAGCAATTTTATTTTCGCAAACTTTTAAGTTAAAAAGATACTTCAATCTCGTATTTTCGTGAACCCGAAAAGCTATTTTTACAATGTTTTGTGTAAAATAAGAAGTGAAATATATAAATAGTACACCTCCTTTTTTTATCACAATTACCCTTTCATGCAGGGTTTAAATTGACGTCATATATGTTGGTCTTGATTTTCAGAGTAATTAGTTCTTCAACATATACGTGGTAACTTTTATAAATATTAACAAATTGTAAAAATAAAAAATGTGTTAAATCAAAAAAATCTTTTTGGTTATTCTAATTTCGTTGAAATATTTTTGTTGGATCAGCAAATTATCTTGTTAATTTAACAGGATATATTGTTGAATTAAGAAAATAATTTTGTTACCTAAATAATGACAAAATATTTCGCTTCGTTGAACAAAATTCTCTGCGTGCAGATTAGGCAAAAAGTTATTTCTCATATTAACTATAAAGATACATTTATTTCGGCGCAGTTTTGAATATTTATACGTTCCAACACATTCACGCATTTCTCGCTCATCTATATAGGCCACTCTTTTTTTTATCGCAAAAATAGCGGCTTTTTAAATATCGAAGGTTCGCGCGTGACGCGAATTATCGTGAAAGAAAATTGTAGAAATGACAAGACTAGGTGCGTGATGCCATTCACACGTGCATACAGCGATAGCTCTTTCTGCCGCAATGAAACTCAACGTCACCGTGAATACACACACTTTGGACTTGTCATACATAGTTCAGGTTCTCCAATTTGATGGTAGCTATGTAGGGTTTAACCGCTTCGATCGTAATGCGAGCACACGTTCAGCTGACATAATCGTGTGTCAACTTTGTGTCGGTGTTGGCGTCGTTTTCATTTAACAGCAATGATCCACTTAATGTAACCGTGGTTGTACGACGTGTTACACCGATTATCAAGTTTACTTTCAGTCATAATCATTCTTTCATTATACCGAGAGAAATTTAGTAGTGCCACCCTACTATGTTTTATAATAACACGGAGATATTTTGCATATATGTTCTAACAATTTCGTATAAGGAAATAAAAAATTCATATATGAACATATAAGTTTTTCCTTAATCCATATATGATCGATACATGGCAATAATTGATATATTATTCTAGCCGTGTATGCTTTTAATAATTATTGCCATATTTCGACGATATATGGATCGTTATACATATATGGACAGGTATACCCTGTCTCAATGATTCGTCCATCCCTATATCTTAGTGGAAAATTTTTGATGTTGGTACTGGACAACTACGTTCCAATTTCAAAGCGTTTCGCGCCAAATTTCTACTAGAGAACCAGTCACTGTTCTTTGTCGCAAACTTACTAGTACCAACGTAAAAATGTTTCCACTAAGATATAGGGTTGGACGAATCACTGAGACTGGGTATACATATGGCCATATATGGTCGATATATGGCAAAAATTGATTTTAAGGAAAACCATATATGTCCATATACGAATGTTTTATTTCCTTATATGAAATTGTTAAAACATATATGGACCATATATGAACCATATACGTTTCATTTTTACTAGGATAGTATTCCTTACACTGAAAAAAATGAAATAGTATATTTATCAATAAATTCTTGGGTATTGAACCTATATGTACTCTGTAGGTGTAACTGTAATAATTTATGGAAAAACTAAATATATGTAATGCATACAGTTCTATAAGCATAGA
>JABFPN010003063.1:0-19439 GCA_022817305.1 Leptoteleia sp. ZL-2020
AGAACCTTAATACTGGTCAACAGAGGTCGTGAATGGCCGAGTGGTAAGACATGTGACTTATAAATTGTAGGTCGGGAGTTCAAATCAAGGTGGGATTAAAGTAAATTTTTTTTTGATATAGAAATGCTTTGTCAGCCACTATGGCTCGACTGTGGCTCCTGGCCACATCCCACAGTCGATCCATTGCGGCAACATGTGTGGCTTATTGTGGCCAAGACTGTGGGCTCCCGCATGCCACAGTCTTAGCCACAGTGCTGCCATAGACTCTGCCACAATGTTTTTTCCACGCGGGATGTTTTGTCAGTCATTAATAAGAATTTATTTTTCTAACTGTGGTATTTTTAATTTAACAAAAACAGCAGTGGTACATGAAACAAGTAAATTTCTAATTAAATAATCGTTAAAAAGAACAAACGAATGTTAATTCATTAAAATATAAAGAGGCATTTAAGAAAAAAAGAAAACAATATACACGAACAATGGGTGTAGCGTATTTTTATGTCCGATAGCAGAATACACAGGAAAATTGTATAGCATAAAAGATTCACGATAGTTTAAAAGCTTTTTGAAACGTCATGTTACTGCATTACAACTTTCCCAACGAACTTCGATTTGACAAATTTTGACAAACTTTCAGCACTGCAGATGAAATGCTAAATTTCTTCCGCTATTTTACATTTCCAAATGACGCTTAACGACATTGAGTTATATTTTTGCTTTCTAGTTTCTTCTTAAGAAATTCTATTACACGGTTCAATGAAATGTAAGTGTAAAATTTTAATTTAATTTTTTAATCTAAATTATTGATTGCAAAATTAGTGCAACATTTATCTCGATAAGTAAACGTAATAATTAATATATTCGGCAAATAGATACAGTTTTGCAAAATGTACGTTTATCAATAATTCCATAACTATATTTAGCATAAGTAATATATTACAATGAAATCTGACAGGATAGTAACAAGTGAAATCAATTAACTAATTAATTTACATTGTAATTATTATGTTTATTGTTACATAAATGAATTGTAAAATGTATATTAATAATACATCAATGCGTTTATACGTAATTATTGAAAGTTTATAAGATTAATATTATTATAGATGAAACTGTAATAAGTATATTTTTTATTTATAAATTTTCAATTAAAGTTTTCATCATATAATTAATACATAGCTTTTAATTAATATTATAATCATATAAAAAAATTAATTTGTATGAAGGAAACTGCTTATTCAGGATTGCTTCATTAAAATTAATAGTAATTTTTTACTATAACAAATCTATTACAAATAATAGTAACCAAATTTTTTATTTAGTATAAGAATTTGACAACTGTTGTCGGTCAGTTATTACCGCTATTCAACGATCGATTGTTAAACAATAAATATATTAACAATAATTAAATGAATTAATTGATTCATAAAATGGTATCAATTATTATAATCGAGAAACTTTTATTAGTATTCAATCTTTCATTTTAGTTGAAATATTGATCTTTTCGATTTTTAAATTATTAAATTACACAAATAATATATTTAATAAAATTCAATTCCATGTACAGACATTTTATTCTAGAAAAAAAAGATGAGAAATAAAATTGCTTCGTTTTATTTTCGAAAAATCGTTGACAGTTAATTTTATTTTCATCAAATGCTGTAAAAAGAATAATTCTTTGTAAGTTTCCCGTCTGTAAAACTGTTTTTCTTTCAATGCTTTTTGTTTTACGGTTAAATGACCTGGGCTCAAAGAATAAATACTTTTTCAATGAAAATTGTATATCTCGTGTAAAAAGAAAAATACGATCCACTGTAAGTGGGAACATATATTTTTAAACAAAAACCTTTCCCTTTATCATAAAATGATTTTATTTTACGATTAAACTAGCGACAATCAACACGCAATTAATTCTTCTATTCCGAATACAACATTCTGAAATGGAAGTATTTGCACGCTATTTAACAAATTTCATTTCCTCACTTAACTTTTTTCCATTTAAAGCGTTTGTTAAAAAGGACATTTAGAATTGTGGTACATGGTAGAGAAGTTTAGTATTTTAATTGAAATTTAAATATTATTTACGGAAGTACTTTGAAGCGATACCCTAGTAAAAATTGAAATTAGACTGAAGTGTGGCCATGATCAGGAAACCACATTACTAGATGCATCCACATTATGCACTTTTCGGTGTGTAACAGTAGGCATTCGTGTGGCTATAATAAGGATATCAAAGTGGACCCTTATTGAGACCTAATTATAACCTTATAAGGAAATACTTATAGGAATGAACTTATAGATATAAAGATGACCTAAGCTGGACCTGAGTTGGTTCACCACTTACAATAGTTTTTTTTCATTTTTAAATGTGGTTTACAAATGGTATACTGAATATGCCCTGGTCAGTCTATAGAATCGGAGCCTTGTAAATAAAACTTGGTCAGGCCCCGAGATGGCATGCCGCTTAAGTGGCATGCTTTATCAGGACCATAAACAAGCCTACCGTTACACACTTATTAACGCCTACTCAGAATACCACGTTAGGCTCTGATATGGCTTTAATCTGGTATCCTCTTATAATGTATGCCACAGAAAATCCCTATAATGGCCAAACTTATGATGTGGCACGCCTCATCAGATTTTTACTAGAGTAGATATATATTATTGAAATATTTATATTTATTTTTTAATTCCCTACTTAAACTTAAGGACTCCACAAATTATACTTAAAAAAGTATTGTATACATTTAATTTGTATAAAATAAATGAAAAGTACAGCTTGTATATTATATTATCGACAGATATTCTACTTTTCTATTTTAACAACAAAAACATAAATTCCCTTTCTTGTTGCAGTCATTCGATTTTGTTTCGCTGTTTTTCCAGTGAAAATATAAACTGGAAAATGAAAGCTCTTTGACATAATAAAGGGATTTCAGGTACGATATGAAGAGAAAATCTCTTTACAGTTATGCAATAAAACTTTTTAACAGATTTTCACCTGCAAATAACATTTAAAGAGTTTTTATTTTAAGCGTTTTATATTTTCAGGCCAAAAAAGTAATTAAACGCGCGGCGCAGTTGTATTCCTCTAATTGAAATTGAATGTGCCTGCATTTCATTTCCATAAAACATTAATGTCATTTATGAAAATCAATTGAAATTCGAAGCGTGACAATAAAGTTGGGTGAAAACGCGCTTATCTTAAAATAATTAAAATATTGTAGCTGCCATTAAATTTTGTAATTAAATATTATTAATGATTCTAAATCCATATGCATATTCATTCAAACGAGCTGCCATCTGCATTTCGGAATTTCACTTTCAATTACGTTTAATCACGTGAACCGACTGGAAATAATTCATTTTCATTATTATTTTAACAAATCAAATTAAATGAGATCTTCAGTGACCTTTTCCCATGCACGCGTAGCAGGGACTATCGCAGCGTCTGAGGTCGTCGGCCCTCGGGGAAATAGAGAACTTTCCGGTTAAAAAAAGGGTAAGCTTTAATAAAATCTAAAAGGAAAAAGAAGTTAATATATAAAAAAGGGGAGGAGGACGGAAATTTAACACGCCACTCGACGTTCTTGCCTTACATTTCACAACACTTGATCCAGCAAATCACATAATTCTAAATTTAGTTTCAATCAAGCGCATCCGATAAAAGCGTGTTCGAGGTACACGTAAAGTACTTAAAAACCATCCAGTATGAAAATCCAATATTAAATGCAAGTATAAAATAATTACAAAATTAAATCCAGTGAAATTGAATATCTGCGCGTTGCCAATATTTTTTATGCCTTTGTCAACTGTAACTTAATGAGTATTAAAGATGTTATTTTCAAATGTTTTAGGAATCATTTTTGTGTCTTTAATACTGTGCATGATAAAAAATGCAAAGTTTCTTTATCAAACTCATGGGAACTATAGAAGCAGAAAAATTCTTTTTACACCGAGAGAAATGTATTAGCTCTTGCTACTATATTTTATCATAATTCGGACTTATGTACACGCTTACAGTATTCCTTATAACATAACGTAGTAAAATTTATAAATTAAATTTTTAAAAAATATTTCAACTATTATTATTATTTTGGTACTTTAATTTATAATAAACGACAAATTGTCTTAAAGTTAAATGACTGTTTAACTTTATTTTAAAGTATATTACTTTAAATTAAACCGTTTTTAGATTGAAATAAAAGAATAAGGCGAACAAAGTGTGAAATATTCTTAAATCAGTTTAAAACGCTTAGATGAACAGTCTTTTAATTACTGATGCATTAAATTCGTTGTAAAATTTTTAATAGTTAAATGGAATTTAAAAAGTTGAATTTAAATACTTTTCAACTTACAGGTTTGTAAATTAAAACTTAAAATAAGCTTCATTATGTGAAATGAATGATCACATTATGATCAACAAATTGAAATAATTCATGAGACTTTAATTACACTTGAATATTTGAATCCACCAATAACATAATTATGCTTTAAATTATACCATATTTTTTGCTGAAGTTCTCTAAAGTCACGATTAAAATCTAAATTTAAAAACGTACACTGTGAAAAAAGTTAGGATAAAAATTATTATACTGTATCTAAAAATGGGGACAAATGACATCTTCTTGTCTTAGTTAATATACAGTTAAAAGAGGTTATAAGAGAAATGATCATTTTTATTATACTGTATCATAGTAACTTATACAATACTGATAACTTCTTTTCAAATGTATTAAATACGAAAAGAATTGTAATTTGTCCCCATTTTTACATATAGTATAATAATTTTTATCCCAACTTTTTTCTCAGTGTAGCATATTTACATTGTTGAAAAACTGATATTATTTTATAAATATATTAATATAATAAGAAAGGGCAAAGACCTTTAGTAAAATTTATGTCAAGTCAAATTTTGTTATTAATTTTATTTTAGAATGATTGAACGAAGCAAAAAAATTCACTAGATAATTTTCCAAATCAATTTTCTAAGTTAAAATTATGTAAATATTAGAGATTTCACTAGATTGTCATAAAAAATTTGTTACATTCATACATAAATCATTCTTTTAATATATTTCACCGTATTAGGTACGTAATAATATCCCTTAAATATCATTTTACAATTACACTTCTCATGATATTTAAAAATGTCCAAAATATTGGTACACGTAACAATTTCCGGCAATGATTCGGTATTTCAAAGTACGTTTCAATTTTTACTCGATTATTTTAAAGTCGGCTTTTCATTAAGGAAACTGTAGCATTATAAATGCTATTGAATTTCGTCAATGTGTGATCTAAAACCACAATGTATCTGTTGTAGTATGCTTGAAATATAAGCAGATTCAAATGAATTTAGGTATTCCATCAACTGTTAAAGTTCGACATGACAATATTCGACTGGAAATCAAAACATAGTTTTGGAAATTGAAATACGGCTTCGTTGTCAGTAAATTTATACAATAAATTGATTCTATAAAGTAAATTAATTCTCCACATAGAATTCTATATATAAATTAAATTGATTCTATACATAGTAAAACATCGTCGTTAAAATTCAGAAAGATAATTTAATAAATTATTAATCACTCGAATTTATTACAAGTATCCATCGACATACTTCAATATAAGTGCAGCGTATGGTAAAAAGTTGATAATTTGGAAATATTTTTAATTATCAATGAAAAACTCTGTTAAAATCTGAAAATTATATATAAAAATCCTGAGACATAAAAGTTCCGCTATTGTAAAATGCCAAGAAATGTCTAACAAGTGGAATAAAATATTTCTTTAATAAACAGTTTGGTCAAGACAGTGCCAGGTACCGAGTGTCTATCGAACCAATACCGAGGTGGGGACACTTTCAGACATTTGCTCGCCAGTGCAAGGCCAGTGCTGGATCAGTAACCCCAGTAAAAATCTGATGAGGCGTGCCACATCATAAGTGTGGCCATTATAGGGATTTTCTGTGACATACATTATAAGAGGATACCAGATTGGCCTTCTTTATGGTCCTGATAGGGCACGCCACTTAAGCGGCATGCCATCTCGAGGCCTGACCAAGTTTTATTTACAAGGCTCCGATTCTATAGACTGACCAGGGCATAATCAGTATACCATTCGTAAAGCACATTTAAAAATTAAAAAAAATTATTGTAAGTGGTGAACCAACTCAGGTCCAGCTTAGGTCATCTTTATATGGTTATAATCTAAAAATCTATTAAGGACATGATTAGAGAACCACAATGCAGCCATATAACGTATTATTCAAAACACTTGAGGAATACAAATTCATATTGGTTCGAATTATAAAACTACAATGCATGATCATTGTACGATTTTATAACAGAATTTTAATTTCAAAGTTTATTTTTATTAATATATCTGATTAGACATACATAAAATTATCTTATTCAAATAGTTGAAAGACGTATTTGACTTTTTACATTTTTATCCTATTTTAATTACCAGTTGAAATCAATGATTAAAATATAGTAATATTATTTACTGCTCAAGATTTAATGTGGTTCCATAAATTCATTCCTAAAAGTATGTCCTTATAAGGTTATAATTAGGTCTCAATAAGGGTCCCACTTTGATATCCCTGTTATAGCCACATGAATGCCTACCGTTACACACCGAAAAGTGCATAATGTGGATGCCTGATAAGTACCTCATCTGGTAATGTGGTTCCCTGATCATGGCCACACTTCAGCCCAATTTCAATTTTTACTAGGGAGTATAAAGATAGGGTATTGCAGAAGTTTTCTAATGGGCATATCCATCTACAATTTTTCATTGCCAATAAAATAATAAATTATTCCAAATAACAACAATATTTTATCAAGAAATATTAAAAACAGATTAACAATGTCAAGGTAATTATTCTTTTATAAACTGATAAAAGTACAAGGGAAAAAGAGAGGAAAAAACAAGGAAAAAACTGAATTCCACGCTTGGAAACATCTAAACACTCAGAGCCACAAACCTATACTTTGTCGCTTGAAAACTTGGGAGGTGGGGGGCGGGAGAGAGGAAACGACGGGACGTGATTTCAATCTAAAACAAAACACCGAATCTTGAATTTAACGTACAATTGCGCCACATGTAATTACCGCGGAAAAACTTTAGCAATCAGCGCGGCATATAAATCTTTTCCCTTTGCCGAGCGAAACATGGCGGTCAATTGGCAAACTCATCGCGCGAGCAACTGCGTTTGAAGTCCGCGCCACCGCGAAAAGCCGTGGCAACTTTGACCGCCAAATATCTCGTAGAGCGGCACAATTACTCCACGGCATAACAAATTAGTCCCACCTGGTCGGCCGTCGTTGCCGAAACGAAAACTACAATTCCGATGGGCAAAAAGTAATCATCAGCGTAAGAAGAGCGACCGATTAATTCAAGTAAAGCGTTGTTTGCATACGTAATGCGTACGTTCCCCGGCGTAAATAATAACTCGACTGTCTTTGTCCAATGACGGGCGGAAAAGTAAAAACAAAGCAAAAGCACGCGAAAAAGTAGTCCAGGGAAGAAGAAGAAGAAGAAGGAGAAGGAGAATCGAGTTAGGAAGGGAAGGACGGAAGAAGGAAAGAAAGAAAAAAAAAAAGAGGGAGAAAATACGGAACAAAGAGAGGTAGAAACGGAGCAAAGTGAGCGGAAAGGAAAGGGGAAAGGGGAAAGGGGAAAAGGGAAAGGAGGCGGGGGAAGGGAAATTCAAGTTGAGGACCGCGAGGCGTTTGACATTGGCCGCGGCTCTTTACCATCGTTCGCTGGCAATTAATGTTAGACTGGAGCCGGCCGGGTAATTTTTGTTCCTTAACATCAGTGCTGCGCGTCATCCCCGCGAATGACGACGAGCGTATCCATTATGGCCCGGGACTCGGACGCGGGTTATATACCCCAAGCGGCGGCGGAGCGTGACGCGCCGGGAACCGTGCCGGAGCGAGCGAAGCGCGGGCCGAGAGGCGACGCTTTCTGACGGACGGACGGACGGACGGACAAGTGTCCGAGCCGACCGTGAACCGTGTCAGCGTCTGTATAATCAATACAGTCCCCTGTCCATTATTCAGTCCAACTTGCAGAACAGGACGAAAACGTTTTTGCGTTTGCCTGCATTGAAAAGAATAGTCATTCGGTGCGCTTCGTCTCCGCCAACTATTATAAATTCCACCTATGTACATAGAAGCCGCGTCCCCGTCGAGCCGCGTGTCCCGGCTACTCACTTGGCTCCCTCGAGCCTGCCGTTTGTTTTATTTATTTGCTGGGCCACATATTTGAGGACGGTTAAAGCGCCCCTCGGCTAATGATAGACCCCGCTTTCCGTTTTCATCTCGCAATTCCTCAAAACAGTTCACGGAACGAGTCACAACAAGACTGGCGAAATCCCCGCGGTTGAATGACAAGTTTTCAGAGTGGAAGGGGGACGGGTCGTTAAATTGGAAAATAAAAAGTGCTTCTCGAAAGTGGTATAAAATGTGTACTAATTGCATGAGACTAGTGCATTTTGTAGGCTGTTAATTTTGTGGAACACTGAGGAAAAAAAAAACATTAAGACTAATTAAACATTTCGCTTTAGTTGTTGGTACATTTAACTATATTTAAGAATAATAGAATATTCTTGTAGCAATGAGGATTTCTATTATTTTCTGTAGACGAAACGAAATTCTATTTATAATAAAAATGAATTGTTCTTGCAGTGTCGTCAAAGTACCCTAGTAAAAATGAAACATATATGGATCATATATGTTTTAACAATTTCATAAAAGGAAATAAAAAGTTCATATATGGACATATATATATATATATATATGTTTTTCCTTCATCCATATATAACCATATACGGCCTTATATGGTTGATATATGGTAACAATTGATTTCAATATAAGGAAATAACTGAAACCATATATGGCCAGAATATTATATCAATTATTGTCATATATCGACCATATATGGATTGAGAATAAACATGTATGTTCATATATTAATTTTTTATCTCTTTATATATGAAAATTTAAAACATATATAGACCATATAAATTTTATTTTTACTAGGGTATTATTTAAATTGAAACAGACTGAATATAGTTTTCGTATTTATGAATAGATAATTTAAACAAAGTTTAATTTAAATAACAAATTCTACACTGTATTAGTAAGATGCTCTTTTTATTGTGCAAATAAATGTGTAAAAAATTATACAATATCTTAATATTGACTATTTTTTAGACCGGTAAGAAAAACCTTCCCCACAAGGGATGAGACAAACGGATTAAAATTACGGCTTTCTTGGACCTGCCGGGATAAAAGGAATTCGACAGGGCCAGTGGGAAAAGTCTCCTACAAACTAGTTATTTATTTGCCACGAGAAATGCCGATTTGCTTGGCAAATCACATAAAACGAGTATTCGTGGTAATTAATTTCCAATTCGAATGGACTGAATTTCACACAAATGAACGCTGAATTCGTTCGAATGGATCCTTTGATGAATTCAATTATGCGGATTATTATATTTTCATTGTAATATATTTTATCTAAGTGGTCCAAGTTTCATAAGAATAATTAATTAAGGCAATTTAGATGAATTTGTAGACATCGGTTTAACAAATGAAAAATTATCAACGAAAGGTCGAAATAAATTTTCATTTGTAAAGTATATAAATAATAAAGCTACATATTATTCTCTAATATTGTATTTCTTTTAAAGTTTTCTCATCTTATAGATAAATATTACTCGAATTTCTTTCGTGCAAAAATAATATACACACGGAATGAAAAAATAACAATTTTTTCCGTTATATTTTTCTTCAGGGTAGTCAATATATTTATATTATTTTATTATTCCACCAAGTCTAAATATTTAATTCAATGTCAATACCTTCTGTTAATTCTTCATGTATTATAAATTTATAAACGTTTTGAAAATAACTTGTTAACAAACATTTTTAACATTTCACTTGAATTTTAACTTTTCATGTTTTGTGTGAAGTATTTTCATAGTTTAACTCTTCTAGTTCATTTTTGTTTTTATCGTTTGACGATAATTCATTCATACGTGTGATGTGAATATTTCAGCAAATATCTCAAAAACTGAAAAATGATACACAATTACAACTTGTTGCGCTTTATTTGAAACAATGATTTATTTGATGCAATTTGCGATATGGAAGGCGTTGTAAATAAAATCAAGTCTCATAAAAAAGTCTTCTAATTCTCCTATTATACAAATTACAGGGAAAACTGATAATATTATTTTCAACAGAAAATAGTTTAAATATTAATTAACCAAAAGCTACAAATTATTATTTTATAATACTGCAATCTTTATTGAATGTAGAATTTTATCATTTGTCTTCATGATTTTTAGAAAGCACATATTCAGTACAATGTAATAAGAGATGGGAAATCATGTATTTTTTATCTGGCAATCCAGTTAGGAGAATCGCAATATTTTAAAGGAATTCGTAAAGTACATTACATAATACGCTATCTGCAATAAAATGTAATTTCCTATGTTGTAATTTAGGTACTGTAAATTCAGCTCAAAACAATACACATTTTCTTTTATTTATTGTTGTATTTTTACAAATATTTTACGCTTTTCAACTTTTCCAACTTTTTAGAAGTTTTAGACAAAAATAATTTTTTTAATTTAGAAATTCTCTTGTTTACCGTAACCGTTTCTCAATTTATCAATGCAAGTGTAAGAAATTCATTGATACATTGCTTAACCTCACAATACAAGAATAATAATAAATTACGAAGCTTTTGCCCAATCTTTTATTTCCTTGCGATGTCAGAACCAATGTAGACTTAACTAAAAAATTAGCCAAACAAAAGCACTATCAAAATAGAAAGATGATAAATTGGTAATAGTAAATGAACCATACATTAATTCCAAAAGAACTCATTAAAATTGCGATGAAAATTTGTTCTTCGCATCAAGTAACATGCACTCTGGTATTTTTTTGTTTTAAATGTGTAGAAACATTTAAAAATCTTTTGTCTTGCGCGTCCCAATTTTGAAGACAAAACAAAAAGAAAATGTCCTCGGACTAGTGTACGTTTCGTCGCTTGCGATTTTCATTTTGCCTCTATGAATTGCAAAGTACTTATTTTCGGGAGAGGGCTCATTTTGAAATCACAATTGCGTACTTCGAACGTAAAACATTTCTTATTTACAGGGTCGTGTAATAAAGCAAACTGAAAAGCAAATAAAAGCAAAAGATATTAAAATATCAAAATTCAGTGCAATATATCATACTGCGATAAATTTTCGCGCCCATAAATTTGTATTCCGGGAGAACTAAGAATAAAATTATTTTGCCGACTAATTCGAAAATATATTGAATCGTTTCAGAAAAAAAAAAAGAAAAAAGTGTAATGATAAATCCTCGAAAGGATCGTTTTATCCAAGTTTTTCTGCCTTCATTAAAAGTTTGATAAAAAGTGTATCTTGGCGAGAATTCGCGGCACGCAGTTCATTTTTATGGTCCAACTTTTATATCCTAATTTTTGATAAATACATGCCCGAGTTTGGGATATCGATTGATTCTAATAGATAACGAAAAATCAGTTGGAATGGAAGGTGGGAAAAAAGTGCACTCGTCTAAAAGATCGATCAGGGGCCATTTTAAATTTGCGAACTGTCTTTTGCGGCGGATTTCGAGAAAAAAAAAAGAAAAAAATTCATCGACCAATCCCGTAATGCTACGAGTAATCTCGAAACATTTTGTAGCATTATGTAAATTTCTCAAGAAAAAGAATCTGCAATTTTTATCTCCGCCGGTGGCGAATAGTAGATGAAGAAGAGATAAAAAGAAAAGAGGCGACTAACCCTCTTTGACCCGCGCGAACCTCTGAAAACTCGTGTTACTGTTTAGTTTTTATTTATTGTTCGTAAACGACGTAGACAAAGTTATTTTTACGTTTAACATAAAACTTTCTAGTTGCGCATTGTATGTATCTCGCAAGAAATTTCCCAACACTTTTTACGGACGTTGTTCCGGGATATTCTTCTATTGATTTCAATGAAAGAAGAAACTTGCTCTTATTTGTTTAATAAAACATCAATTCGTCGATACATTTTTCATGCCAGATTAATATCTGCGGCGAACAGCGCTGCAGAAAATACAACTTTTCTACAATTCTTTCCTTACAAGACAGAAACAAGCAAATCTATTTTATAACCATTGTTGAAATTTTCATTTTACAAACATCATTTGAGCATTGTATTACGTGTTGTTGCTCGTGGGAGAATTCTTTTAAGAAAACACTGCAAGTATATATTTTTGAAAAAATCTCGTTATATAAATGCAAATATTTTGGATTGAAAAAAAGTTAAAGAAAGATATGTCACTGTTTTGTAGGTTAAAAGTATTTTGGGTGTTAATACCCTAGTAAAAATGAAACATAGTCTATATATGTTTTAATAATTTCCTATAAGAAAATAACAAAAACTTATATATGAATAAAGAAAAAATATATGAATTTTTTTTATTTTCTTATATGAAATCGTTAATACATACGTGGACCATATATGTCTCGTTTTTACTATGGTAGCTCGTTTGGAAAATCGATTAAAGTGAAATTTCATCTTCGGAAGAAATATTTGGAATATTTAGAAAAACCAATGGTTGTGCTTGAAGGTTACGGTGTAATTTCTAGAGAAAGAATTTAATTATTTAATTTATAATTTTGTACTCTCACACTGAGAAAAAGAATATATTAATTTTTCGTATATAGTTAGGAAACTGAGACTATACGGAAAGTATAAGAAAATTTCAAATAAAATGTATGAAAGCTTAGCATTAAGTATGCGAAAAGGAAACATAATTATATAAAGTAGTGTAATATATGTGCTAAGTTTTCATATATTTAATTTGAAATTTTCTTATACGATACATATAGTTTCAGTTTCCTAATTATATACGAAAATTTAACATATTTTTTTTCTCAGTGCAGTTACAGGATTTCCAATCCAATTTTCTTTTAAAATATCGACACGAAAATCCTATTGCATCAAATTTATGAATAAAACTAATTTGATCAGCAGTGCAAATAACCTACTTTCCAATTTTGAATTGTTCTTCACAACCGCGACGTACCATATCAACTACAGAAAGGGAAACAAGCCCGAGTTTCGTGAAATGTTTATTTCACTCGAGCATTAAGTCGTTGAAATAAGGCCCACTTAATTGGCATTAAAATTAATGTCTCGAACTTTGACACGTGCACTGAGAAAAAAGTTATATTCAAAATTACTACACTGAGAAAAAAGTAATAGTAAAATTGAAAACAATTTATATCCATTTGAGGATATCTCTGAAGAGTGAAAAGTTTTACTATTAAAAATAGCAAAAATGATAATTATCAAAGCAGTTTGTAGTACTTTTCTACTAATATTTCCTACATGCCATTTAAATTTTACTATTATTAACAGTAGAAATAATTACTTTTCCAATATATCCTCAAATTGATACAAAAAATAGTAGTTTGTAATACATCTTTTTTCTCAGTGTATACCAAAAGAGTTCTGACAGATATCGTCTATGGTGTCAGCATAATTACTATACCAATTATAAAGAAATTTTCCATTCGATATGGTAAATTTTTTTATGTTAGTGTTGTAAATTTGTTTGTTATTTTGGTGATTATTATCATACTAGTATATTATATTTTATTATATCGGATGGAAAATTTCATTATAATTGGTACACGGAGAGAAAAGATTAATAAAAATTACTCACAAAATTACTTACAGCTTTCTAAGAATCATTTTCAACAAATTGATATGTTTTACTAACTTAAGATAGTAAATTTTCAAGTTTTGCCAATATATAACCAGTTTACTAAGAATGTCAGTAAATTTTATTATTCTTTTCTCTCCATGTATAGTAATTTCGTAGACATCATAGACGATATCTGTTAGAACTCATATGGTATAGTAATTTTCAATATAACTTTTTTCGCAGTGTGAAATTTATCATCAGAACCAGTTCACGTGCTAATTATGACGTGTTATTCTAGGCCTACAGGAACCTTTAAACTTTTCCCGGCCGTGACGACCGCGCCTTATCGCCGCACGTAAAAACGCTCGCGATTTCACAAAAATCATCCATTATGATTTCATTAATTAACGGCGTGGCCGTGCAAACACAAATTACCGTAGCGAAAAAAATTGCTTTTTGTATCTCCGCGAATAATTAATGATTCTTTCTTGTTCCACGAAAATTGGTTCCTCCGCCACTTTTCTTCGTAAATCATTAAACATCGAACGCTAAGATTTATGTATTAATTCAGACGATTCCGCCGCGTCTGAACTTAAGACGATGCCTTTATTGATTTTTCAACGCGCAAAATTATGTGCACCTTGGAGATAAGTTGAAATTTATTTAGCTATTGTTACCATGGCGTTTTTATATTGATTTGACGTATGTGTGAAAGAGTTCAAGTCAGCAAGTTAGAATGGGCTTACCATACTTTGTTATTTATTGATAGACCAACTTCGAGCCTGCCGTTGCCCGCATGTAGATTTATTGACAACGACAACTTTCTGTGGATATTAGAAAACAAAAAAAAATTTCTAACGAGTAATTAAACTTTTTATGGATTTAACAAATTGAAAATAAAAGTTCCGAGCGTTATTTAACTTACAGCAAGTGTTGCAATTATTTATTTTTTCGCTTCAATCATTTTTCGTTTATCTTTGTTTTTAAAGTTAAAATACTGGCAATTTATTTTATTCTGTATTACAATGAATGTTGTATTAAAATACGTGTGCAAACATTGCATCTATTAATTTTGAATTTAATTTATAGTTTTATTATTTTTTTCAGAATGTAATTTATAAAACAATGTCACTATAATGTTTAATTTTAATATACAATGAATGTCTTTTTAGTGTATTACTAAAATTACACTCAAATACCCCAATATTAGGAGTAACCTTAATAAATTGGGACATTTCAGCTAATTTCGGCGTTATTCAGCGTTCTATTCTCATTAGGGAATGATTTATAAATTGTATAATAATACTTATAATAATTCTATAGATAGAAAAAAATCAATACAGTTTTGCAGATAAACTCATTTAGATGGTATTAAGACATTTTTTTATAAAAACTAACAACACGTTTTAGTAACTTAAGTTAGTAATTTATTAATTTCTTAAAATATATCCGCACGGAAAAAAGTACTGCATTCAGAGCCACTGTTGCCAAATTGTGAGACCTGACCACAGCCACAGATGTGCCACAATACGCTTGTATGAAAAACAAAAATTATAAATTTTAATCTTGTTAAGAAATGTTCCCACGATCTATGAGTTATGAATCGAGCTCCAGGGCATCTGTTACATGACACCGCAGTTTTCAAAGGATATCAGCCATCTTGAATAGTAGTATAAGTGTCTTTTATAAATTTCAGTCAACGGATGTCACAGCTGGCCAAGTGGTAAGTCGGTTGACTTATAATTCGTAGATCATGAGTACGATTCTTGACAATGTGTAAGCTTTTTAATTTTGCATTTTTTACGAAAATATACTTTAACATATCTATAGATCGACTACAATGGCTAAAAACGTGGCTTCGCATTTCGACTTTACTGAAATGTGGCGGAATCTATAGCCACCATGGCAAAACCTGTGGTTATTTGAAGAACCAAACTCTGCGGTATTTTAGTGCTACAGTTTAAGCCACAGTACTTTTTCAATCTCTAACATGTTAGTAATTACACCTCTCACCATGTAATTGATTATAGGCTTCAATGAAGAAAATATTTTGAGATCTTGTTTTAACCAGTAGCAACTCTAAACTTCAACTCATTCATCAAAATATTGCAGTCAATTTTAACCATCAATCAATTTGCGTAAAAATGTTACATCCTGAAAGTTTCGTAAAGATTCAGGTGATGGAATGCGCACTGTATTAGTTAATAATTTTATTTAAAGTAAAACATCACGTGCCACATTTTCAATTCTAATACGAATAAGTGAATGATAATTTCTAATGGTACTATTTTTTGTGGCGTAACAATTAATATATATCAGTGCAAGAACTGCCACTAATAATAATTATGAAAATAATTGACAGAGATTTGATGACGACAAGGGTACAATTACATTTTAACACATACAAGATTAAGGGGACCGTGACGTGTAATTGCTATATTTCATGTATCTTATTTATCTTAATTCGCTGCAACGATTGAAGATTCAACCATCAGCAACTAAACCGTAATTAGTTTTTTTTGTGTTTGATTCCGTAAATAATTGTTGTTAACGCGTACATTCGTTAGCAAAATAATGTGCAACGTACGTCTCAACCTTCATTATCTCTGCTTGTTCATTGAAAAAATATTTTTACAGAAATCGTTGTAGATTTAAATTGATGTTAAGATATATTGTTAAATAACAACAATAATAATGTATTTTAAATTGATTTCAAGATACATATTAAATATGGCAAATAGATACACTTGTTCCAAGATCTTTGTGCTACTGTATAATAATAGTTTATCTAATGTTTTTTAACATTTCATATGAAAATAATGAATGTTTATTGCAATTATTTTTAACTTACAATTTTTTTCTGTCATTAGCATTACTAAATGTCTTTATCACTTTTCCAACGTTATGCTAGAATTATTCTTACAATTCAAATAATTATTGATGTTTTTTATTTTTACAATTTTATAATTATTGAATTTAATATTTTACAATTTTATTGTTAATTTAACGAAACAAAATAATTTTATTGCTTAATATATCAGTCAATTATATTACTGCAATAAAGTTAGTATTAAATTCAATTAATAAAATGAAAATAAGAGGTTTAAATTTTATGAAAAGAGAATATCCCTTCAAAATTAAATTTTTCAATTTTAAAAGAAATTCCAGTTTCACTACAGTGAGAAAAACGCTGCAAGTTATCTTAACTATTTCATTCTGACTGAGAAACATAGTTCTTGTTAGAAAGACTAGAAAATCTGGTACAAATAATTTATACTGCAAACCTTGTTGAAATTTATTGCAAAAATTTGACATAAAGAATAGTATTTATATTGAAGCAAGTGCTTACATTATATATATTATAAAAAAATATCAATTTAATTAATTTATGTGTCATTAATTATAATCTAGATAAAATATAAATTATCCAATTTAATTTATTTATATATTTAAACTTTATAAATATGTAAAATATTTAAACAGCATTGTCAAAACTTTAATTTTGTTCCACTTGTACAAACCCGAACTTAAATTCAATTAAATTTTTCAGCAGTTATAAGCCATTTCATGATCAACACAGAATTCTTATTTAATCGAGTTAAATGTGTAGTCGAAATTTATTTCACGAACAGTCAAGAAAATAGTAAAACGTCGGCATAAAAATATATTTGTCTTACCATTTTACTTTCAATGAACAAGTTGTCAAACATGTTTAAATTGTTCTTTCAAGTAAAAGTGATGATTTCTTTTTCTTTAAAGAACTCTTGTTCTTCTGTGTATTCAACAAGAAGCTAAATCTATTCTATTTTACTGTTAAATTTAGCATTATATTATCATTAAATACCATATTAAAGATTCAATAGAATCACTTAAAGTTGGACGTTGCTCTAAACAAACTCTGCGTTGACACATTATTTACATAACAGTTATTCTGTACCGTGGTTAATCAAGATAACGACTACGTAACATTGCTCCTCGTATAATAAATATAAATACAGTCAAATTCTTCGCTTCTTGTAATTGGTTTTCCTTCCATCATGTGCTAATTAGAATTAGATAATAGGAAAACATATTGTCCGTATGAAAATAATTATCAATGATAATGATATTTAAATGAATGCATAAAATTTAAATGCCACAGACGTAGCCACATGTGGCACATATGATTGAATCTATGACAACGTTTTACAAAAATTTTACTCACCAAACCGCAGATAATGCAGCATTTATTACAGTATTTGCCACATGTAGAGTATTTGTGGCTCTTGTTCAAATCCTTATTTATCTTAAGCACTGAAATTCTTTCATGCAGAACTGTAAATAAACAACCACAATATTACTTTTTAATCTTTGACTCCGTAATATTTAATTTAATTAGAAAGTGTACATTAATAAAATACATAAAACAAGTTTTAGTAAATTTAAAGTATAAGTTTGAAGTATACACTCAAATACAAGAAAGAAAATTCCATTAAGTAAAGAATATTTAATATTCAAATTTTTTATTATGTTTACATCATAAATATAATAAAAACGACTTTACGCCGTCACCTAGAACAATGTTGGTATTTGTCAAAATTTAGTGTAAAGTGAGAAGGGCGTCGCCAAAATTTTTCGTAATATACACTGAGAGAAAAATGTTGAAAATATTGTAATTTTCCGTTGTAATTTGAGGACATGATGGACAAAGTTGGCAAAAGAACAATCAAAAATTGTACAATGTATTCAAACATTTGTAGAAATAAAGTGAAAAATCATAATATTTACGTGCTTTGTGAGCACATTTTATAATTTTCGATTGTAACTTTTTGGCTTTATCCAACATGTCCTCAAATTACAAAAAAAGATTACAATTTTTATACAAATTTTTCTCTCAGTGTACAGTAGTGGTAAAGGGTGCGACTGTCGACTGTGAGGTAACGAGTTCCATTCCTTAGTTATACTTTTTCTAACATTTGTTAAAAATACTTCTTTATATTAAGGAATACTACACTGAATAAAATTATATAGTAACTCGCGAACGGGCGTGCAGTTAATAATATTAGTTGATAATAGAATTTATCAACCAATATAATAAATTATATTATATTTATGATAATTTCAACTATATTTATCAATAGTTTCTATCATAAGCAGTAGACACCTGTCCGTTGGTTATTAATAATATAGTAAATTTTATTATATAATTTTTCTCAGTGCATAAATATTAGCAACTAGTAATAACTTTCTCATAGTGTACAGTATAACCGCCTAAAAGAAGAAAATAATGAAATTTTCACATTAAGGTCGGTATACCCCTACGCGGTTATCATGTATGGCAAAATATGCAATACATTCTCTTCAGTGCAATTCTTATGACTTGATTCTTTTCATTCTACATATAATTTTCAATTACAACTATAACAAGACAAGAGCGTATCTTTACGTTCTGCTCGTGAATTTTACTTTATTCGGCTTGAGAAGAAAAAGGTGACTCATTGATAGAAAGGCCAACACCTTTATCCGTGAAAATTAAAAAAAGATTAGTCAAACGCTACCGTCTTTGCTTAAGCAAACAATCGGCCTCCTGTCAACGGAAGCCCGGCCAAGCGCCGTAATAGACTCATCAGAAAAAAACGAACAAGTAAAAGTTAAAAAAAAGAAAGAAAGAAGATAAACGAAAAGGAAACGGAGTCAGAAAAAGAAATGGGGTTGGGGGGGGGGGGGGAA
>JABFPN010003064.1:0-19439 GCA_022817305.1 Leptoteleia sp. ZL-2020
GTGCGATTTTTTTGTCGTCTGCTCGAAAGGAAGCAGCACTTTCCAAAATACGTTGAGAATATTCAACAATACGTATATTTTTGTGAATCAAATTATACTCCCGTGTCAATATAATAGCGCTCTGGTCCGTAGATTATAAAATATAAATTAATTAAATTTTGATTATAAAACACACTAACTCCGTGACTGCAGGTCTTATACTTGCCCTTAAGGTGATGTATCAAGTCTGCTATCACGGAGTTAGTGTCTTTTGTAATAAAAATTTAATTAATTTATATTTTATTATCTACGGACCAGAGCGCTATTCTATGGACACGGGAGTATAATTTTATTCACAAAAATATATGCATTGTTGAATATTCTCAACGTATTTTGGAAAGTGCGATTTTTTTGTCGTCTGCTCGAAAGGAAGCAGCACTTTCCAAAATACGTTGAGAATATTCAACAATACGTATATTTTTGTGAATCAAATTATACTCCCGTGTCAATATAATAGCGCTCTGGTCTGTAGATTATAAAATATAAATTAATTAAATTTTGATTATAAAACACACTAACTCCGTGACTGCAGGTCTTATACTTGCCCTTAACAGGGTGAGTAATTGAAGAATAAATACACCAATTGGTGTAAAGCTAAATGCGCGCTAAATACGAATGTTATTTTCAAGTAAAAATTGTAATAAATAAAAAAATGTATTATGCTTATGAAAAACAGTATAAACACATAACTGGTGAGACATATTTAATTTACATAAGTACTATTTATCTCATTGACAATCGAAAAAGTTGGCATATAAATAATGCATCTTTAGATTGTAATATTTATAATTGACCTATTTGAAATAATAAATTTGTCCTTGAAAAACTTTATACTGAAGTTTCATATCGTATGATTGCATGAAGTGATGCTCTAAATCTCAAATTTGTCTAATCCAGTTTTATATAAAAATATGCGAATTAGGATACGTTATCCTTGTTTATTTATGTTAAAATATATATTCATGACAGTTGGTTGCTGGTATGCTGGAAAAACGTGGGAAAAAGTATATGTTGTATGTGGATTAATATGTTCAGTAAATGTTTTCGCTCTCTGTTCCTTAACAGTGCTGGCAGAATGTTTGACAATAACTTTCGATGATTTATACGTAAGTTTTATAATGCTACTAAAATAGTAACGTAGTTAATATTCTATTAAATATTTGCAGGAAGTTTTAGTTTTAATGTGTACGGTGATAATATTTGTATTAATATTAGGAAAATTGTTAAATTTACTTTGCAAAAGAAAATTCTTTCTTCAATTTTTAAAATCCAATATTGAAAGTTTTTGGTACTGTGAAAAAGATGAGTTCAGTAATTTTTTAATTAAGCGTGCTGATAGGAGAGGAGCTAACATGATAATTTTTATGGCAACAACATCCATTTTCACAATGTCCTCTTATTTTCTGCAAGTTTTTACAGGTAAGATTTTAGCGGAGAAAACGTGTTATAGTAATTTAATACTTTCAATAAAAATTACCCAATAATGCGAGTAGTATTGGTTATTTCAATCTTAACTTGATGCTTGGCAGAAAGTAGTAGTTCTGTATAAGAAGCCATTTGAATTAAAAGTAAAAGAAATAAACATCATATACTTAAATCAACTTTATACAATAAGGTATAATATATAAAAATAACCTTTCTGAAGTACAAATTATATTTCAACTTCTAGTTAATATTGGGAAACCCGTTGCTGAAAAAAAACTAATATACAATGGCATTAAACTTTTAGCCTCAGAATATGTGACACCAACTTTATTCAATATTCTTATGTCTTGGCAGGTTATACTTATTCTTTAATTAACTCCTTTGTCATTTTTAATAAATATTTTTGTCATTTAATAAATAATAAAAAAGAAAGTGCAATATATCAAATTACGTAATTTTTAATAATTACTCGTTTACTGGGATATGTTCAAATTTTTTCAACTGCATAACATCCCAGTAAATGAGAAATCATTAAAAATTATTCATATGCACTAATCTTTATTGAAACTAATTAAAACTTATAGAACATTTTAGAAATCTGATATACTTTAAAAAGTTTGAAAAATAAATTATTAAGAATTTTAGAAATGTGACATTGATTAAAAAGTTTTAATACACGTTTGTGCATTTAAATAATTTTTAATAATTTCTCATTTACTGGGATTAAAAATCTTTTAAAATGACTCTTACTTCTATTTCAGTTTATGTAGTATCAATAAAATGTTACGGATCTTATTAAAATATTTTCACATCTTTTCAATAAAGTTAGTTAAATCTAATATATAAATAAATCTTGGTTCAAAAGATTTTTTTTGCTAATGATCTACTCAAACTATACTTGGGATGAAAAGGAGATTCGTTTTTAACCATACGAGTGAAGTTGAATGATAAATAATCTCTGTATTTTAGGTAATAGGAATACAATTTACGGGTCATATACTTTTCGCCAGCTTTAATGTTCTCTTATGTCATTCTTTAATGAACATAGCGGCACATTTTAAAATATTACATCAAACAATGCATGATATAATGCAATACGAAAGTAAGGCAGATATAGAAAATGTCGAAATGAAGTGTAAGATAGATTACAAAATGAAAAGAATTTTCAAAAGACACAACAAACTAATAAAAAATATGGAAGATGTGAATTTTATTTATAGTGGTATCTGCCTGCTGGAAGTAATCACATTTAGTTTTATGTTATGCGTATTTGCAATAGAAATTGTGGTAAGAAGCTATCAATGTCATATATATTCTCTTTTATGAGAGCAGTATTTGTGACGCGGTATTCCGATTTATTCAAAATAACTATAAACCATCATGTTTACACACACGAAAAATATGCGATTCACAACAAACAGTCGCGATGCACTCGAAATTATATACACAACACTTCACGGACCGGAATTTACACTTTCATTTGTATATAACGACATGACAGTGACTGAAAATTATGGGTGTCCAGTTTCGTAATACGTATTTAGATTGGCGATACGCGTGCCAAAATCAATTTCCACTTGCTTGTTAAATATAATGTTGCAGATAATTTCAAGGATATTATTTTTTATTATACTTTTTATAAAACAGGTGGGTGCTAATATCTATAAATATATTATTTATACAGTACATCTTATTCAGGATGTCATTCATTTGTTTTATTTAACTTACTCCTGTCATGATGTAATGTTCGAAAGTGGACGCATTGCTGATGCGGCATACGATATGATGTGGACAGTTTATCCTGATAAATCTTTTCGTTATGCTGTGAATTTCATGATATATAGATCACAAAAGAATTGTGCCGTGAGTGCCGGAAAATTCTTCAATATTTCACTTTCTACATTCTCATCGGTAATTATATAAAACTATTAAATTTCTGTTAACTTTAATTACAAATTATTTTAGTCGAGCTTTTTCCTTAGATAATGAGTAAAACTTTTTCATATACTACATTGTTTAAACAATTTATGTAACATTTATTAATTATATTTAAAGTCAATTAAGCAAAAATTTATTTGTATTATACAAATAATACCAATTTATAATATTAGTAATTTCGATGTATCTTTAACCATAGCACAGTTGAAAAAAAATACTTTTAATGAAATGCCACGCTGCCATATTATATAATTTAATTATTTATAAGCATGAAAATATATTAGGCCTTCTCGTTTAATATTATATAATGTAATTTAGTTAAGTAGTCGTTGCATTGAATAAATAATACTGATAAAATGCTGATCGTGAGAAAGCCTTTGAATTTTTTGTAATAATTTTTATTTAATTATATATTTATTAAATAATGATAGGATTATGGGATAAATTATGGGAGTGTTTTTAAAGTAAGAAAGTTAACATGAATAATAGATGAAACTGAAATATAAATAATATATATTAGATTGCGAAAAAAAAGAGAAGAATTCAACACTTCTTTAGGCACTATTCAACTGAGGAGCTTTCCATAATTATTAATTATTCACAACTAGCAACATTGTAGTGTCTACTTATTTTCGAGGGAAATAAGCCACGTGATATTAAACATCAAAACAATCCTAACATTGCGTATGTATTTCTTTGTAATAAAATTTGCAATTAAATAAAAAATTCAACAAAAGTGAATATAAGTTTTACTTTTATCTTATACATTTACACAGTTGAAATATATCTTTTTTTTTGTAATTACGTTATATAGTTTAATTATAGTTTGATTAATTTTCACCTATTTTCTTTTAATTTAAAGGTAACATTGATGATAGTTAATGAACAATAAGATCAATTTTTATCTGGCATCTCATAGTAGAAACATTTTTATTACTTATACAGTTAACTTAATTATTCAATAATAATTTCTTCATAATTCTTAGATTTTTTAAGAAATATTACAAATGGTAAGAATTATTTTAAGTAGCACATTACTTATACATGTACACTGAACATAATTATTTTGATTATACTTTTATTGACATTTTTTATTATTTACTGTATCCAAGACATATTGAATGTAATAATAAATGGTAGTATATTTGTAATTTATACTACAATGATTGAAGCGCGAATAAAATATATTATTAATATATTAAATAAAATACCTTACTTAGATTGGTAAACGAAAATATAAAAGAAATAATAATATTTATTAATCCCTCTTACAATACTATCGATTTTCTTTAATCGATAATCGATTTTCACTTTCTCTTTAACTTGACAATTTGATTGGCTAATAAACTGGTAACTCATTGCAACTTCAGGCATGTTATGAGTTTTTTTAAGATAGGATATATAGGAAGATATGTTTATAAATGTTAAAAAAGGAAGAGGAATTGATAACAAGGAAGGAAAACAAATTGTTTATAAAATTGTGTAAAATGATAGCATACTTTGAAATTGTCTTTTTAATGAAAAATATATCTTATGTTTTTATCGTTTAAAGACCATAACTTACGCAGACTACTGCCTGATTCCAGTTACAATCATCATAAAATTGCTAATTTTATTGAAAAAAAGGAAACATGTGCAAATGTTGTTAAAATATTTTGATGAATATATGTGGTATGCAGAAGTTGATAAGTTTGGTATCAAAATTTTGAATAATATTGATAACGCGGGATTAATTATGTCAATTATTTTAATGTATTTTATTGCTGAAACAGCAATCTTCTATGTGACTTCAATATTTACTGGTATGTTGAGCATGCCTTAATGATAATGTTTAAATAAATGGATGAAAAGTGGTATTAGTGACTGGACTATTTAGTAAATCAAAAATATTTGCACAAAGCAAGTATTTAAATTTACTAGATAATTCTGCTATATTTAGTTACAAATAATGTTGAAGTGATTTTATTATAATGACATTTACATTTTTTTAGTAGATTATTTTTCTTATATATCAATAATTTTTTTATTCAGAAAATGTGGTTAAAAATAATGTAGGTAAAATATTTACTATAAATGTATTTGATATTACCATGGGCTTTGAAGTAATTGTTTCTTACATTGAAATACTGTTTAGATTAGAGGTACGTTGATATTGTATAATGTAAAAAGTAGATAATTTGGTTTCGTTGTTATTCAATATATTTAATAGTTTTATAATTATTTAAATGTTCAGATAACGACATGCTTCTATTCTGGATTTTGCATATATTGTTTCAACAATTTACTTATTATTATCATCAATCATTTAGCTGGGCATATGAAAATATTAAAATATAGAATCGAAGATAGTAGATTCATTGAATATCCATCAATAAATACTACATCTACAACAAATCATATAATTCATTTAAGAAAATATGTAAGAAAACACAATGAAATTACTCGATATACTGATGAATTCAAAAATACATTTAGCTCTGTTTTTCTTGAAATGATAATGTCTGTAATTATGATATATTGGGATGCAATACAAATTTTCCTGGTATGTAATATCTTTGTAGTATCATTGAACAAATATTGAAGGTAATATGTATCTGATAATATTCTTATGGTTTGCAGAAGAATTATAAGATCTTGAAAAATTTAATGTTTACGTCTCATTTATTAGAAAGATTCTGTAAATTATTGTTCTTAACTTTATCTTGTCACAATTTAATTATCAACAGTGTGGCAATTGCAGATGCTGCATATAATACAATGTGGTATCTTCTTCCTAGAGACAGAAAATTTCATTATGCTATTCATTTCATAATATTAAGAGCACAAAAACCTAGTGGGATTTCAGCTGGTTGGTTTTCTTTAATATCTATCCAGAGTTTTTCAATGGTAAAACAATTTTTATTATATAAATTAATTAAGTTAAATATATATGAAGGGAAATTTGAAATGAAAATTTGTATAATTTAAGTTGGATTTAATAGAAAATTTTTACAAATATCTACAATTTAGGGGAAAATTTATTAGTAGTAGCAATTATATTTTATTATAACTCAGGGATATATGTGCATTTGTAGTGTTGTTTATAATGTGATATAGTATTTTAATATAATTTGAATCTGAATATCCATAATTAGGGTAAAATCAAATCCAGTATTTTTTACGATGTATACATTTTCAGATATTAATATATTAATATTTTAGGTATTGAATTCATCGTTTTCATATTTCACTTTCATGCAGCAGTGCTTGTAAGAGTTTTGAAAAAAATAATAGTTATAAAGAAATTTTCTTAACAATAAATATTACTAATAGAAACCTAATGTTACTTTTACAAAAGTTCTTCATATCCGTTTTTCGTTACTTTTTGTTATTTTAATACATTAAGAAGTCGACATTTTTTATATGAACGTAAGCTTTGTTAAATGTGATTTGAATAACCATAATACATATAATTTGTAATGTTTTTCTCGATCAAAATTGAATAATTCTGCGGTTTATAAGTTATTTATATTTATTTCAGAAAATATTGATTATATGTGTACAATCTGTAATATCACAGTTTACAAACTTAATGACAAAATGTTTTTTCAAATGAAGTATACTTTGGCGTTAAACAGAATTTATTTTATTTAATTATGTTTTCGAAATTTGCCGTTATAAAATACTTTTCTCTAACTTTAAATCAATATTTGTCAAACGAAGTATCAGTTTGTTGAATATTTTATCTTATCCACGAAGATAATTAAACAATAATCTTTCTCGTTAAAATTACTTGAGTGAAAAGGAAAACCAATAGTTTAGAATGGATTTTCGAACGATGTTATAACGACCGAATTATCGATCTCGCAATGCGAAATACGCCTACTTCAGAACGAATGATTCAAGGTGAACAAACGGTTTAGTGGTAATCACTGACCTCAACCATATCTTCCTGCTTCTCATATCTTACAGTCAGTGCTGTGCAGTAACAAGTAGCATTCAATTCTAAGTAACAATGTCGATCAATCGAAATGATGAAATGAAAAATGACATTCTGCAAGTCTTACCAGTGGATAAATATCCATTTGTTTTGGATCTATTGAAAAAAGATTGGCCAATATATATTCATGTAAGTTGAAAATAAAAGTAATAATTATGATGTGTCATTTTACTGTGATATCAAATTACAATCATTGTTCTGCAGTTGATTTCCTTTGTTTAATTACTATCAAATTAAAAATTTCTTCAGCATTATAAGCGGTGATTTAGATTTATAAATAGTAGATCATAGAGACACTTATGTTCCGTTAATTACTTTTCATTTTTTATAAAGGTTTATTATTTTATTCATTACTGTTTATATTAATTTCTTTATATTAAGTTTGTAATAATAATATAAGTTTAAATTCATGAAATTGAACTAGAACGTCTAACTAAAGTATCTGGTTTCAAGAATGAAATTCCTATATAAGATCTCATATCGATTTTTTTGTGGTGTGGTACAATTTCAGGCACTGTTCGCTGATAAAATTTAAACTAATACGTTTACCATATTTAGTGAACAATGGGTAAAACCAATAGAACAAATAACAACTCGATTTATTATGATCAAAATTTTTGCAAATAATATATCGGTTCACTATTGTATAGGAGCTTTTAAAGGAATAAAATAGACACTTGTGAATTGTGTTCCATTTTAAAAAAATCTTTCGAATGCTTTTAATGTGTTTTAAAGACCAAAAGATGTTGAAGTTTTTTAAATGTTTTTAAACTTTTTTTGTTCTGCTAGGGCATATTTCTAATATTGTAATTGATATAAATATAAATAATAATGGATACATTTTTTTAAATTGAGAAAAAATATAGTACATATTACCGAATATTTCGGTATTTCAGTGAACTTTTCAGCGTCAAGTCCAGTTGTTTGTTAAAAATAAAGTATAGATTTGTTTGTTATTGTTATATTACAAAATTATTTATTGCTTATTAAAAACTTTATTTTAAAACTTAATTCTTACAGGTGCATTATTGGCTTGAAAATACAATGAAATGGAAAAAGAAAGACCCAAGTATGTTATTAGATATTTGTTATCCTAAAGATCAATTTGATTCTGGAATCTTCCTTGGAATATCTAGAGTAAGTTACACTTTTTTCCCAAGTCGTATTTTGCAAATAAAAAGTCCTATGAAAGTTTCCATAAGTTGCGTACTAAATTTTTAAATTGAATATGATTATATATATATATATATTACATGTATTTCAGTTAGGATTTGACGAAATAATGATCATAACAATTGGTGAGAATTCTCAAGATCTTTTACTGCGAATTTTTATGGAAACAAAACGATTTTCATGGAAACCTTTTTTTAAGATTGGAGGACTTCATGGAAATTATATTTCCACTATAAATTTTGTTTTGAATGAATTAAAAACATTACACTTCATACCAGAAGATAAAAATATGATTACAGATTTTGCAAGTATTAACTATAAAGATGCCGATGACTGTCTAAAAGATGATATTATGTAAGTAAATAATTCTATAAATGTATTATTAATATGAACATGTAAAGAATAGATGATAAAAGTCTCTCATAAGTTAGATGGTCGTCCGTAAAAGAGAAAAAGGAAAGAAAGATAAAAATGAGGACTTACTTCAGCATAACATTTACGTTATGCTTGATTATCAGGATTAAAACAAAAACTTTTAATTTCATGCATAAAAAAATGTAATTGTTTCAGTTGAATGTTTTGCAAATATATAAATACTGCTAAATTATTTATTTATATATGTTTCAGAGTTCCAGATGACTGTTATTTATCAAATATTACAGAACATGAAATCGAATATATTCATTCACAATGGCCTCATAAGTGTATAGATCAGCCTAAATATTCTCTAGATTATTTAGCAACATTAGCTAAAATGAACGATAGTGTTGGATTATACTCTAAGCAAAATAACGAATTACTTTCTTGGGTCCTACAAAATCAATTTGGTGCAGTAGCAATTGCTCATACTGCTGATAAACATAGAAATAAAGGATATGCTCAAATTGTAATTAAAACTTTAATTAAAAAAATAGCTGAAGAAACTGGGCATCATGGAATTGCTTTTATTGTCGATGGAAATAAGATATCAGAATCTTTATTTGCAAAAATGAAATTTAAAAGAATATCTTCGTTATCATGGATTTCTATTGAGTAGTTCCATTGATTAATAGTTATTTATGTACTAAGGGAGATTCAAATGGAAATCTATATTTCTCGCCTATAGTTTATCTTATAAATATCGCATGAGATGCAGATTTATGCAGAATAAAGAAAATTCATATTGGAGGAAATTAATAAAATTTTACAAAGTATGAATGATTTCCCTAAAAATGTACACGAATATATATATATATATGTTATACATATAAATGTAGGATTTTATGCAGTATATTGTTAATATAAACATTATTATATTTTTCGTATCTGTCTTATAAATGCGACTTTTTTAATATTAAATCATTTAAAGAAAATAAATTAAAATACTCTATTCTATAATTGTAACATAGAATTTCGTTTTAATAGATTTAATTTGCCGTTAACTTAAATTTTGTTTTGTCAAAAATAAATAATTATTTTGTCACGTATTGACCACAGCACATTTTTGCATTCTTAAGAGACATTACAGTCAATAAAATCATAGTTTTTTGGCGTCTTCGAGTTCAAACAATTCACTCAATTAATAAAGGATAGACAATTCTGTTTATATAAGTCCATCTTTTTTGAATTGAGTGAATTGTTTGGTTTGAACTCGAAGACACCGTTTGATAAAATATGATAGAAAAAGAATTTATTTTCAAATATGAATACATTTTTAATGTAAATGAGTTTGCTTACCTACTGTTCTATATTGTTTATTATTGTAAAGTCTTTATTTTCTTCTTATCTTCTTATCTTCTTATTAAGCTCTTTATGTCTTTCTATTGTAATGTCTAAAGTTTGAATCACTTTTACTGGCATATTGAAAATTATTTGAAAATTACAAGTTCTTAATTTCAATTAATTGCATACATGTAAAGAATTAAAGAATATCTGACAAATACATGATACTTTAAAATCATTTTTTTAATAACAAATAATGAAGAACAGACTACAAAAAATATACATACATACAATTAAATTTTCATACATGTTGTTTCTTTGTAACTTTTCCCTTTTTTGTTTTATTTATAATAGACTTGTATTCTCCTTGATTCTTATTTTTTTTCCTACAAAATGAAAAAAAAAGTAAATTATTATTTGCAAAGCAATATAATTAAAAATGTGTTATAATATTAATAGAACATATATGTATTCAATTCTTAGAAATTATTTTACCTTTTATTTAAAGATGACCTTCTAAGAGGAACATAAGCGTATGGATCTACTTTACCACCTTTTTTAACATCCCCTTTACCTTTTTTAGAACTGTATTCTTTTCCTGTGTGAACTGATCGATGAATTCCTGAACCACCAGCTAAAATAATAAAAAATATTCTTCATTTATATTACTACTAACATTTATGAGTTAATTCGATATTTAAAATATTATAATCAATATTAAATACTAAAACTGAAACATTCAAATTTTCTTTACCTTTGTATGTTGTTGCTGTCTTTTTTGAAGAAACACTTTTTGTACTTTTAATAGTTTCAATATCATCGTTGTCGTCTGAAAATAATAATAATGTTTTTTATTATAATTTAATTATTTCATTTATATAGTATTTAAAGTATTTTTGCATTTGAAATAAAAAAATCTGTAAAACGAAAAAGTAATTAAATTATATTTTGTCTTAAATGTTTAAAAAAATGTGCGATGAATTAGTGATATAAACATTGACATTTTAAGAGTAAAATAAAAAATGCATCTGTAATTTGAAATATATTGTTTTACTTCATTAGTTTAGTTTTAATGCAATTTATTTGAGGTTTAAAAGATTGTACGATCATTGAATTTACATCCGACTTAAAAGAAATATTAATATTTGTTACTGCTATTATTATCATCATACCATAATCATCGTCGTCTTCATTAGAAAAAACAGAACTCCTTTTTTTCTTTTGTAACGGTTCATCGTCGTCATCGTCATCATCATATTTGTTATCGGTTATAATTAATCTACCATCTGCATCAGTTTTAAAGCCTCGATTTTTTATAACTTCTTCGACTTTTTTTTCTTTGACTGGTTTTGATGCTAAAAATTAAAAATTAATTTTTCTTAAATGAACATATCGTTTATAAAATAAAATAAAACACATTAGTTTATATCAATTATAATTATAATTGCAGTAAAATTAAAAACAAAAATCTTACTGATAATCTTCTTTGAAGTACTTGGATCAGTAAAGTCAATTATATTGTCTTTATTTTCTTCGATACAAGCATTCTTTCTTTTTCTCTTTTCACGGCTTTGTTTTCTTGACATTGTATCATCTTCAGACTCATCATCAGTATCATCAATAATTTCATCGATACTAAAAAGGAAAAGAAAATTGAAGTTTAAATGTTAAATAAAAAATAAGAAAAAGCAAATAAACACGTACAAAAACTACTTACGATTTTGGACCACGCTTATTTTCGCACAGAGATTCCGCGTTATCTTCTGTCTCCTCATTGCGAGATGCTTTCTTTTTACTTTCGATTTTTCGAATATTCTTCATTCGCTTTAACATTATGGTATCTGTTTTTGGTAACAAGCTAACTATTACTTCATAGCCGAATTTGCGCATTAGTTTTGTTAAAATGTCTCGCAATTTTAGGCGGAAATGTCGCTTACAGTCCTCGGTCATTTCACAAATTGATTTCACCTATTTAATGAATGTATAACAAAAAATATTATTTTAGAAGTTATAAGTAACTTAAGTTCATAAAATTTTTAAGTCCAAAAAAGTGCAATGTATGTAACAAAAATTTCATATATAATAGTATACTTACAATTGTTTCCAATTTGGTGATAATAACATTATTTGGTATAACCGATAAAAATATTTTTACAAATGCAAAACACGTTTTGACAATTTCGCGATTTCCTTCTTGCAAGTACTCCAAGACACAATTCAAAATATTAATTACCTCTTCGTTGCTTATATATTCTGAAAACATTGAAACATTAAAAATGAAAGATTTAATAACATTAATAATGTTAAATTATTTGGACAAAACAGATGTTATCCTATACTCTAAAACAGAGTATTAATTAAATATATACAATATGAAAAATAATGTTTTTAATTTACCATTGTAATTGTAAATCATCGATGTAAGTACTAAAATTGTTGCACTGCGATGGATGCTTTTTCCTCCAAGTAGAGCCTTAATAATGTTAAGGAATTTCATGAAAGTCTCAGAGTTATCTTTTAAATTTTCAGCAAGAACATTAAATAAATCAAATGACGATGCACGACATTTTGCATTTTGCTCTTTTACACCGATACTTGCTTCAACAATTACATGACTTAGGAATTCCACTTCATCAATATTGACATCTTTGACCAAAGCAGTTAAAATTCGAATTCTTGGCTGTATTAAATAAAAAAAATGTTGAGTTACAATTAAATTATTTAATTCATAAAATAACGATTATATTATTTCATACGAAATACTATTAAAACTTGTTAATTTTTCTAAGAATATGGAAATTTAATAATAATGTACTGTTTTAAATATTTAAATGCATACCCCTTTACTCGGACCCAAAACTTGATTAGTTGAATCAATCAAAGTTTTCCTTAAATCTTCTTTGTAGGATTCCAAAAATTTTTGACAGACTTGAGTTTCGCTGTTGCAAATTTCCTCAAGGAATCTGTAGGCCTTTTTCTGTTCTTTCTGCTTATCTGTATTTTTCAATAAAGGTTTGAATGATTCATAAAACTCTGCTATTTGTTCTTCGTCGGTATATTTTGAATAAATCATTATTAAATCATAAAGACCTTCCTTTTCAAATTCGGATTTCGCATTTTTTGCTAATTGATCTTTAGCAAATGTATTCAGAATTTTTGTTCTTTTTTCAATTTCAGGATGTTCAAGACTCAAATAAGCCTATGACAGAAAAACACATAATTCGATCAATTTATATTTAATTCAGTTAAATAAATAATAAAAAAGATGAGCATATATAACTGCCATACACATACGTGTACACACATTTACAGAAATTTATATTATCTATTTTTAATAGATGTATGAAATTTATCACTTCGGTTGTCAATATATTTTGTTTTTATGGTAAATAGACTTTTTAATATAAATATTTGTAAAACTAAAATATTATTAAAATAAAAAAAAGTAATGTACTTTTATGGTTTCCAGTACACTCGATCTTGTTCCCTGTTCGTCTGTACCTACTGGCACTGTTAAGTAAAGATTATTTAATCGAGGTAGGAAATTTTTCGCATATTTTGCTAACATATTTTTATCCTCTTCATTCTCATTTTTAGACGCTTTTAAAATCATTTTTCTTAATCCTGATATTATCATAGGGTGCAAGTATTTTTTATTTACATCTAAACCTGCTCCCAATCTCATGGCAAATTTCTGAAAATTAAAAGCAAAATTAGTATTTTATTTATATTTCTGTAAAACTTATTTATTTAGTTTTGAATGTATAGAATCAAAATGGATAATTATTTTTCTTAAATAATACTTAACCGGTTCTAAACTAGCTGCTACATCCGTTGCATTATTGCAGAAGCAAGGGAAAAGAGCCCACAACCGAATTGAAAGCTGCCTAAAGGCTTCAGCCTTGTTTTTTTCATTTGCTGCTTTTTTCTTCTCAGACCTTGTGCTAAAATTTATATATAAGTATTAGAAAGTAGTCCATTTGTATTTTATTGTAACAATTTGTAAATAAATATTGTTCTCATTTGAAAATGTATATTTTTCATTAATTTCATTAATGTTGCAGTTGTTAGATAAAATGCATCTGCGCCAAATATAATTGTCAAGAGAAAATGAATTATTCATTTGAACAGATGTTTAAGCAACATTTATTCTAGTATCTTAAACAATTTGATAAAAAAAATTTGTTGTATAATTTAATAATAATAAAATATAATCAGATTAAATTATTGCATGTTTGTATAAACTTACTCTAAATCTGTAGCTAGATTTAAGAAGTGGCTTTTGAAATAAGAAATAGTGGAATAACTAGTGCAATTATCCAGAACCATAAATAACCATTCGTATCTTCTCAAATTAATTGTATCATTATCCTGAAAATTTAAAATTTGATTAATTATCAGTAAATTTAATGAAAGCACAATATTTTATGTTGTATTGCTTAAGTTAAATTATTCAATCTTCAGAGGGTATTTTTTTCTGGTTAACAATATATTCATATGCGTAAAAAATATTTTTAATAATTAATTTATACTTAAGTATAATTAATAGAAAAGGTTCTATACCGTAAGAGGTGCAACATCTAAAACGAATTCAGCTCCAATAGTTTTAACTGCAGCGCCAACAGCATAATCTAATTCACCAGGGAAAGAAATGTTGCTGGATTCTCTCAAATCAATAAGGCGTTTCAATGTATTTTTAAGAGCGATTTTTACTTCATTATCTTCCACTGAACCGATTGTCTATTAAGAAAATTTAAAGTGTTAAATTTGTTTTAAAATAGTTATTTTTATAATTATATAAGTAAACAAAATTTTTTGCTTTATGTTTCAAGCAAATATTACAATACGGTAGAATAGACTTTATTATGTTAGAATATTTATGATTTAAACAAAATGAACAAAAAATAATTCTTTATTATAGATGTATACCTGAAACAATATAGCCATTAGATTGAAAACTTGTTTCCAAACTGCGCTATAAATAAAATTAAGTCCAGTTGATATAATTTTAATTATATCTAATAGAAGACTTTTGAAATTTCCTGTTTGTAACATTTCTTTGTCTGCGCAAAATGGTGCCACACACATTGTTAGGATGTCCTTGACTCTTGTTGCAACTCCATCTAGTACTTCTTGTTTATTTGCTTCACCCCAAATTTTCATACAAGTACTTAAAAATTTAGGAACATTTGCTGCGCATAGCTTAGGTGATGACCTGTAATATTTAATATATGAATATAAAAAATAAAGTATTACTTAATAATTATTTCAATTATTTATAATAACTAATAAATATACGTTTAAAAAAGTCATTGTAAAAAACATTAACTGTGGTCAAGAATGATCAAGAGAGAGCACAAATTAATTTAAGTATGTGTTCTGTAGACCACAGGAAAGAAGTATAACTTTTTTGGGATCTAGTATGTCTTATGAGTTATAAGTACACGTGTAATAACTAATAAATGTACATAGTTAAAACATATATAAATATTTTTTATAGACTACATATTAAGTATAGTGGTAGTACTTCAACAAAATAATAATAACAATAATATGAATTAAACATACGAAGTTAAATTGCAAAGTCCCTCAAGAACAGTTGTCAGCCAGGGTAACAAAAGTTTGGTACTTTCATTTGAAGGTTGATAATCATATAAGGCATTAATTATCTGAGCATTCATTTCAGGAGGTAACACATTTTCTTGTGGTCGAGAAGCGAACAAAGTGTATAAAGTCTCAAAACATGTTGTAGCTACAATTACATCATCATTCAATTTCATATTTGCCAACATTTGATTGCATATTGTCTGAAAAGAAAAATGTTATTTAATACATTTTTTAAGCTTACTTAAAGAAACAAAACGAAAAATATAATAGTAATAAAATTTTAGAATGAACTAAATTTTTTTGTTAATTTAAAAATATGAATTGAATAAATTATGAGTAATATGTGATAAAGCAGATGTTCATTCATAAATTTGTAGATATTTTTTAAAGGTACCTTGATATAATTCTTTGGAAATTGATGCCAAATTTCCTTTATCAAATTTAATAAATGAAGTTCACAAGTCCGTAATTCCTGTCTCTGTGCAATGTCCAATTGTTCAACTAAAAATTTTGCAATTTGTGGAATTGCTGGATGGAACTCAGGAGCATTTGATTTATTCATAATTTCACTTTCTATTACAATAAAATTACAAATTATTAGTATCAAAAGAAAAAAAAATTATATAATAACTATATAATCATTAGAGATCACAAAGTTTCTTTAAGATATTATATTATATTATGTTATAATTAGAGGGAAAAACATTGATTTTATGTGTAAAAATTATACGTTGGATAGGGGAAGTTTAATTGCTGCATTAAAATATAACAAAAAATTGTTAATTACACTTAAAAAATTATACACAATACCTGTTAGAATAGATACAATGGCGTGTTGTGCAGCTTTTCTTAATTTTGGTTTTCCATGTATTGTAAAATTTAGAATCATTGCTAACGTATTTTTGGTAGATTCTTCAGACCAGACTGCTTTTTCTACTGCTCTTAATAATACACATAGACAACCAATGCACTACAAGATATTTACAAATATATTTCATTAATTTTGAATGATTAATAAAAAACATTTGTTTATCTGAACTGATATTTAGAAATATAAGCTGAATTAGTGTATAATCTTATAAATCAAATATTTTTTATTTTAATTATTTTTTATTTTTAATTGTTATATACTTACGTGACGTTGAATATAATCATTCTTTTTTTCAGTGTATTTTATTAATTTAGATGATAACAATTGATTAATTAATCCGCATTTTTGTCTCAGTAAAGATTTTTCTACATTTTTTAGAGTCATCCCCAGAAGGGTTATGACTGCTGCATCTAATTCTTCTGATTTATTTTCTTGTTCTTGTTCTTCAGTTTGTTGCAATGTTGAAAGCTGTAAAAAATATAATATATTCATAATTTTGTTTTTAAATAACAAAAATATATAAATATATTTAATACTTATTTTAAAAGTTTTGCAAAAAGTTAAACAAAATTAGTTATACATACAAATGCAGCAAAATATTCAACGGTAGATTCAGTTCCACCTTTTTCTTTAATTAAATCTGTTACTGTTCGTAACGTGGCAAGCATCTCTTGGTGTGTTGTAGAACTTCCTTGAAAATGATTTAAAAATCTAGAAAAAAATCAAATTTCTTTAGTATTTGCCATAATGTTAATATAAGTAAGATTCAATATTTAGTTAAATGCATTTATATATTAAGTTTAAAATATGTTTACTTACCTATTGAAAGATATATTGGAACATTTACTATAATTACTGGCATAAGTATTCATAGTTTTACAAGTTGAAGCATTATCCATTTCTTCATCACCATCAATATCAATTTTTTTAACAGGAATACCTTGCATAGCATCATGTTTTTGAATCTTATCAATTGTGAGGTTTGAAATTTTAGAACCTGGACATTAATTATTGTTAATAAATATAACATATTGTTGATTCAAAGCTACTTTTGAAAAAATGTCATGCAATATCAGACAGAAAATCTGTTCAGAATATTTGATGGTGTAATGTATTTGATCAATAATTGTTTGAAGATACAGAAAATTTTATTGTTTTCATGTCAAATAATTAACATTATATGTGCATTAATTCTAAATTACTTAAATAATTGAAACAATATTCTGTCTGCCACAATTGTTGTTTGTTAAATATTATTCATTTCTATTGCTTTGACATATAGACAATATAGTTGTTGTTAACAATTGTTGTTACTAATTATAATATTGTATGTAAATTATATAATCATGCATTGTATAAAAAAAACATTTACATCTTCAAATTGACATTTTTCTGATTATATAGGTTATGAGTAAATATTATATTCAATTCAAATTTTATATAAAATTTAAGTAAGCTAAATTAATACTTTAGTAATTTAAGCTTAGAGTTATTTAAAACTTCTAATCACAGATTTTAATCTGTTGATGGTCTTTAATGTTTATTAAATATAATTAATGGATTTGACTTTACTTACATAAATTTTGTGATAAATTCTTGGATAGTGCCGCATCGCGAAATTTTGTAGTCTGGGGATTGCAGAGTGAACTCTGACCTTTCTTCCATTGTTTTGCATTTTTTCGCGAATTCAGTCGTACTTTATATTTACCCATTTTTAAAACAAAAGTTTTTAATAATTGGAATACACGTGTTGATATTTATTTCTGAGTGAAGCACCTATTGAATTATACCCCACATGCACACCCTTACCAACCAATTGAAACGTACTGAGAGAAACAAGTAAAATGAGATATATATGTCTCACTCACTCTATCTACATGATGAATTTATGGCGTATTCGGAAAAGATTTTCATAAAATATTTTTGATGTTTCATTTCTCTCTTTCAAGTTATCATTAACGCGATGCCGTAAGCGTTAATTACTAGATTAGGGCATTCTTTGTTTTTATTAAAATATATAAGAATTAATTAATATACTTAGTTTTAGCACATTTTCTCAATTTGGGAGATTATTTAACGTTGAAGTAACTGAAAGTTTGTCATCAATTTTAAGCGAATTTCTTGAACGCGTTTTCGAGATGATAAAAAAACGCGTTCAAGTAATTCGCTTAAAACTGAGTTAAAAATTCTGATTTCGTAATTGAATTAAATTTTCCCATGCTTAAAGAATGTGCTAAAACTTTTGTTAAGCATTAAATCAACATTTTTAAAATAATATTTACAAAAACACTAACTCCGTGGCAGCAGGCTTACAGCATCACCTTAAATGAAAAAGAAAAGAGACAAATTCTCACAAAATATTATAATGTCAATTTCCGTGATGTATTTAAATACACTAAATGTATATTTCTCTAAACGTGCCATGTCTAGAATATATTAAGTCACTACTGTCTGAATGTCACTAAATATAATTGTCTTGAAATGTAATTGTACATAATTTATAAAGTCCCTACATAAGTAAATTCCATAAATTGAAATATCAGTAACAGAAGAATGTGGTGAAAATGCTTAATCACTATGGGAAAAGATCCATAATTACACAATGTCAGAAAAATTAATTTGCAATAAAAAGAAAAAGACCGCATTATACTTTTCACTAATGATTTTTGACGCTAACCGGCAATGTCGCTAAAATTAATATGTACA